>JAQQPU010007641.1:0-38159 GCA_029168905.1 Artemia sp. Kazakhstan ARC1039 | reverse complement strand
CGGGGCACGGTCACCACAAAATCCTAGTTTTCCATATTTCTGGGCACTTCTTATTCAAATTCCTTCCTAATTAATTATTAATTAGAAACAGCTTTTTCCAGAAAAGAAGCAAAGTCCAGCAGAAATAAACTAAAATAATAATCCCAACTTAAAACGAACAGAAATCACTATTAATAAATAAACAAGACCTAAAACAGACAGAAATTACAATGAATAATCAAATCAAATTTAAAGCGAACGGAAAATACCACAAACAAGAGTAGCACTTACACCCCTAAGCCTTCTATTTCAATAACATAAACGAAAAAAAAAGTAAAAAACTATCACATTAACCAAGATTACTGAAAAGAACTTATAAAAGCAGGCTGACTGTTTCATGGATTCATTTGAATCTTTAACGTTATAAAGGTTTGCTAATTTTAGAAAAAAACTTTAGAAAGATTTATTATTTAAGAAAGAACTTTTAAAGTACGATTTTTTTTCAGTAAAAGCAAATTACACTCTGGCTTTTAGAAGGCTTAAGGGGCATTTAATCACTGATAGTGATTTCTGCTTGTTTTAAGTTTAAATTATTATTTCACTTTATTTCTGCTCGTTTTTGGTTTAATGCAGCTCCTGCCTATTTATTTATGAAAAATTATTTTTTTTGTAAACGGTTTTTCATAAATTAAGTTCTGTTTGTTTTTAATTGACATTTTTTTATAAGTTTTTCTGCATCATTTTTTTTTTCTGCATAAGAGTTAAAATTTTAACTTACTATTTATACTTTATACATAATTTTGCATCCAATTTTAATAATACTCGTTAATAATAATAGTGTTTTTATTAAATGAGAGTAGTAGTTTAATAATATAGATATAGTATACAACTTAGGAGGGATGGATAGGAGGAATAATATTCGAATAAATGGATTGAATATCCATCAACATCCATTAATAAATGGGTTAATGATAATTTGTGGCCCTCTATAGCGCTGAAACCACAATGACCCCACTCATGTTACAACCTTGAGCATAAACAAATATTACACAGCCATTTGATTATAAGAATATTATTGGGTAATATTTTATTTCAATTACTTATTTGTTTAAGTAAATTCATTTTCAGTTGATTTATGAAAAAAGAGCCAAGACTTGTTATCTCTAAACCAATACCTTTTTGGTTTAGTTCAACGCCCCCCCCCCCTTAATATTGTCTGAAAAATACAACAAAATATCCTTAGTAATTCCTGATTTGTTGCAGATACGCCCTTTTAACATCCTGGGTACAAATAGTGTCTTTTAATTTAGTTCAACATGTCCCTCAACATTCTCTGTAGATTCCAGCTCGATATCCTTAGCTGTTCCTAGGGAATTGAAGATACACCCTTTTAACATCCTGGATGGACATAGAATCTTTTGGTTTAGTTCAAAATCCCTCTCAACTTTCCCTGAAAGCTTCAACTAGATAGCCTTAGTCATTCTTTAAATGTCACAGATACGCCCTTTTGAGAACCCAGATATACACAAGTCTTTTGATTATTTTTCACATTCTTCTCAAGATTCCTTGGAAGTTTGAATTTTATAGTGCCTTTATATTTAGTTCGACACCCTCTGAAAGTTTCAGCTCAATACTTTTAACCCTTCCTGAGATACTACAAATACACCCTTTTGACAAAAAAAAGATGAACACTTGATTTAATTTTACACACACCTTACCAGGCACTGAAAGTTTCAACTTCATACAATTAATCACTCCTGAGAAACTTCAGATATGTATTTTTGAGAACCTGTATGTACATCATGTCTTTTAATTTACTTTAACATACGCCTCTCCACGCCCTGAAAGTTTCAACTAGCACCCATAGCACTTCCAAACATATTAAATACGCGCCATTTTACAAATAGTGCCTTCTGGTTTAGTTCACCCCCCCCCCTGAACCTTCCCTGAAGGTTTCAATTAAACACCCCAACCCTTTGTGATGTATTGCAAATAGGCTATCTAGACATCCAGGATATTTAAATTGTAATTTTTTTAGTTTAACATCCCCCTCAACACTCTCTGAAAGCTTCTACTTAATATATACTTTAACAGCCGAGACATATAGTGTCTTTCTCTTTAGTTCAATATCCCCTTTAACCTTCCAAGAAAGTTTCATTAAATACCCTTAGTCTTTCTTGCGATACTGCAAATACGCCCTTTAGACATCATGGGTGCAAATGGTGTCTTTCAATTTAGTTCAACTTGTCCCTAAACATTCTTTGAAAGTTCCAACTTGATAGCCTCAGCTGTTCCTGAGGTAATGCAGATAAACCTTTTTTACATTCTGGATGGACATAGCATATTTTTATTTAGTTCAAATATCGTTTCACATTCTCTGAAAGCTTTAACTAAATAGCCTTAGCTACTCTTGAAATGTCAAAATACACCCTTTTGGAAACCAAGATTAACATAGTTTCTTGATTTTTTAAAATATTTTCCTTAAGATTCCCTAAAAGTTTCAACCGAACACCATTAGCCATTCCTGAAATATTGCGCATGTGCACTATTGAAAGCCGGAATACACAGATTGTCTTTACATCTGTAAAGACAAGGTTTTCAAGCCGTAACATGCCCTGAAAGATTCATGTTAACTAGCTTAAGCCCTCCAGCTTCAAATTTCAGCTTAAGCCCTTCCTGAGATATTGAAGTTACTCCCTTTTGACAATAAGGACAAACACAGAGTTTCTTGATTTACATTTACAGGTCCCTCATTATACCCTGAAAGTTTCAACTTCATACCATTAATTGCAGCTGAGATACTTCAGGTACAACCTTCTGAGGACCTAGATGTAGATCGTATCTTTTAATTTAGTTCAACATACCCCTCCACATGCCCTGAAAGTTTCGACTTAATGCCTTCAGCTATTCCTGAGAGTTTGTAGATACGCCCTTTTGATAGCCTGCGCACAGTGTCTTTGATTATCCTCAAAAATTCTAATGTTGATACCCTTAGCTTTTTTGGAGACTCAAAGTCAACCATGCTCCTTTTCGCTATGACAAAACTTGTATATAAGCAATTGGCAACCTGCATAATTTACAGTCCTCGCCGACTGGGTTACAGCGATCAGGTCATCCAAAGAAGCGTAGTTATTGGACCTTTCAACAATTTTTTAACAGAATCAATATCTAGCAATTGTAGTTTGTGGTCCGGAGGTTGAGAGGGGTGGGGACAACTAAAAGTGCCATGGGAGGGGGCTTGCTACTATTCAATTACTTTCGAATTTTAAAAAGAGCCCTAGAACTTTCAATTGTCAATCAAATTAGCGCCCTCCGACATTTCCATGACAACTTTTTCCATGCAAAGTGCCATAGAAAAAAAATAATACATTGGCGCCGCATTACTTTTTACTGTGGTTAGGTAAGCTGACTTTCTAAAATCAATACGAATTTGCTTATAAAACCCAGGAAATATAAGCAAGCAAACAACAAAGGTGCTCAGAATTCCTACTAAATATAGGAATCGCGACTTTGCATAACAGGTAGAATCACATTTTATCTATTCGGGAAAATAAAGCAGAGATT
Source organism: Artemia sp. Kazakhstan ARC1039 (assembly GCA_029168905.1). NCBI lineage: Eukaryota > Metazoa > Arthropoda > Branchiopoda > Anostraca > Artemiidae > Artemia > Artemia sp. Kazakhstan ARC1039. Next base: position 34,616 of record JAQQPU010007641.1, on the reverse strand, counting down.
ATAAGGAGGACCATTTTACCTTTCCTTTTTCTACTGGAGGTCCTGGTCCCTTTTTCATAAAATTTGGTGTATAAGCTGAAGGGGCAAGAGGGAGAGCTTTAATTGTGACTTGTACGTCATCTTCGTCAGATTCAAGGTCACTGAGTCCTTCTGCCACATTCTCAACTTTGCCTAAAAATATTTCAAAACACTTTTAAAAACGTAGAGAATTAAAGATTATAAAATTTGTAAAGTAAATGGAGGAGAATAAGCACAATGATATAATTAAGTAAAGAAACTAGAAACAAATTTTCTAGAATCTCTAACAGCATATTTTGTTGCTGTTCAACAACAATAAAAATTATCCAAAACAGCAACAGCCTCTCTGTGACGTGGCTACTGCATTAGTCTTCAACTAGTATCTTGGAGACGCATGACCTGATTCATGTAGGCTGGTTTCAGTCTAAAATAAATATTAGACATCATTATATCATATATACAGAAAATTATTTGGAGGTACGTCCAGGCCTTATGTTATTGGCTCCCAGAGTTAACTGCTGCTTGGTGTCTTCTGTGAGCAGACATATAATTGTTTAAAATAAAGAAAAAAAAACATTTAGGTTACATAAAGAAATAGTAAAAAATTTGAACTAGTTTTGAAGGTGTCAGGATCTGAAATAATTAGATTATATTCTATTTTCACATTTTTACACCTGTCAGGACCTAAGTTGATTTGGATTGAACTGAACATACTGCTGTGAAACTAGTTTGGCTTTTTCATGTATTTTAGACTAATATGCCCTATGTTTCATATGACAATGAATAAGGACGTTTCTGAACTTTTTGATGGCAAAAAGGTTTTTGAATTTGAGAAAATGTTATTAACTTTGCAAGTGTGTTTAACTGTATTGCTAAAACACAGAAGGCCGTGAATAACTGCCTTGATATAATGAGAATGATTGAAAAGTGGCACTATCGTGGTTTATGATCTATAAGCCGTAAGAGGTTCCCGTTATTCTTGGAGAAATGAGAGGTATACTGAGCCTTGGAGTCAACAAACTGTACACGCAATTTGATACATTGGACAGCATTGTTCAGACTCAGTTCACGCCTTCTCCTCCCTCCTCTACACCTTCCAGCACAGACTGTAAAGCTTTCTTACTTAGTCATTCTAAGAAATCCATCAAAACAAATGAGTGATGGGTCAAGGACAGTGAAAATGAATTCTGAATATTTGAGTTATTTAAGTAGAAACTATACAAAAAAATTTGGAAAAAATTGGGTATTTAATTTCTAATGAAAAAGACCCAGCATGCACTTGCGTAGTCGTTGGTGCTAAGCGTGTAACCCCCACCCCCAGCTAATACTCCTCCCTCCCCCCTTGGAAAATAGGGTTTTCCAAATTTGAGGATTAATTTTTTTTTATTTGTCACTTCCGCAAATATACGTCATTTCGTTTGTGTGCTCAGAAGCTGCTGATCAGAAAAGGTAAAGAAAATCCAACAATTCTTGTAAATGGTCTAATTACCCGTTATAAATGTCACGACTATAAAAATATTTTCTCTGCTTTAAAAGCTTATGTTCCCTGCTTCCGTTGTTGATTCTCCTTACCCAAACACTATTAAACTTAGTATATGCTTTCAAACTGATCAGTGTTGCGATAGATTTAAACACCTTGCAGCACAGAAGCTTCTGCAATCAGCTACATGAAAAATATATTGAAAAAAAAACACTTTATTTTATGAAAATTAATACAATTTAAAACTTGAAACACACAGAGAATATCCTAAATAGCGGGAGACTGTCATCTACTGATTCAGCTTAATGCAAACAAAGTGTAAATTCAATGTTAGATTATATTTGACTTGTATTTCACAAGTCAAAACATATAATTGATTTGTTTGGTAAGCGAAATTATATACTTTAGCCCTTAAATACTTATTTTAACATAACTATATGTATAAATTGAATACATACTACATGGTTTAGCAGCAATGCAATCTGAAATACAATGAAAGAAAATGTGTTTTCCAGCCACATCAATCTTGATAAAACAACCCCTTCCCACTGAAATGTTCACATTGAACCTGAACAGAGATATATGACAAAAAAAGAGATATATAGAAAAACCGTCATGTCAGGAGATATATACCTTCTTAGTAGCAGTCAAAGAGTATGGGTAAATGATGAGTGGAAACTCGAGATAGTGGCCCCCCCCAAAAAAAAATATCACCAACGCCATCTAGCCTCTGGCGAATTTAAAAGACATATATCTAGCCTAGTATATGTCTTTTAAATACTGGAAAACGCTATTTTCCACGGGGGGAGGGAGGAGTATATATAGAAAAACCGTCATGTCAGGAGATATATACCTTCATAGTAGCAGTCAAAGATTATGGGTAAATGATAAGTGGAAACTCGAGCTAGTACCCTTACCCCCCGAAAACAATATCACGAACGCCATCTAGCGTCTGGCGAATTAAAAAAGCTAGGACTAGTATATGTCTTTTAAATAGTAGATTAGCCTACCCTACACAGGAAAATACTTGCCTTCTTAGGCATTTCAAATGCAGGTGAGAGTAAAGAGCCCAAAGCTATTTGACTAGTAGGCCTACCAGTTTAAAGCTACTTAGCCTAATTGATTAACCAAGATTTGCCCCCCCCCCCCATCAAACCTAGGTATACTTTGTGTAGCCAGCATAGACCTATCAAGTTAAATTTGTTCTTGAAATAAAACTAGTGCAGGTTATTTATTACTTACACAGAGACTTCTCCTTTAAATGCTGTAAATATACAGATAAGGCTAGGGCTATATCATTATCATATCAATTATACAGTTCAGTTCAAAATTTTCTACTTATTTGGGGACACTTATTAATGCTTTCGCGAGCAAATACGCTGCGTTTGGCACTAGCAGTTTTCAATACCTATCTTTCCATGTTAAATCGCGGAGGATCAGACTCTTATCAGTTACCCATACTCTTTGGTTGTAATTATAAAAAATTACAAACAATTGTTTACAAACGTTTTGTAAACAAATGTTTTTTTCTTTGTTTTGTATTTTGTTCATTTTATTAGGGCTGTTTACACCGCCCACTTACAAGGTTCACAGCTTCGTTTACCTGGGATTTGAAATGGATTTGAGAGGAGGATGCGATGAAGATGTCCACAGAAGAATATCTAGAGCTCAAGCAGTCTTTGCTCAACTCCGCAGGCATCTTTGGACTCGCCGAGAGATTAGCTTAAGAACAAAGAAAAGCATTTTTAAGTCGACAGTGAGAGCAGTTCTTCTGTATGGTGTCGAATCCTGGCCTATCAAAGCAGCTGAGGGGCATGCTCTGGAAGTCTTCGACCACCGTTGCTTGCGTTCAATATTGCGCACCCGATTTTCAGACGAAACCTCTAATGACAGAATCCGCCGACGTTGTTACAGCATCAGCAGAACCTCAGCTATCATAAAGCTCCGCCAGCTCCACTGGCATGGACACGCTTTACCTCGTACTGCAAATTGCCTCTTTTAACAAATACTGCTCCTCGCTGAACCCCTACCGACATGACATAGAAGGCAAAAATTGGTGGACGCTAGTTAAGCAAAGCCTGGAGCACGCTGGAAGTTTTTGCAAATTTGGCCACAGATGAGACAAATATTGGCTAAGGTTCACCAAAGAACCAGCACAAGACCACTCATTATGGGAGACCATCATTCAGAAGCTCTGTTTAGATACAGAGTGAGGCGGGAATGACTTGTTCTGCTGCAAGTACAATTAAGTAAGGTTGTTTGCACTTATTGGTTTTATTTGGTCAAATTATTTTTTTTTTTTTACTTTTGTGTTATTTGCAAAAATAATTTTATATTTATTTTAAAGGCATTTAGCTGTATTTGAGATGCTTCCAAATGGTAACTAATTAAATTTATTTTGAAAAAAAAACAATAAAAACAATTATGACAAAGAAAAATCACTATCTTAATTCTAACTTGCTTTTTCAATATATATATATATATATATACAAAAAGTAAATATTTACAAGTAGGAGAAAAATCTAAGCTCAAATGACACAACAAATAGAAATATAATTGATTAATTTCCACTTCCTTTGAAAAAACATTACTTAACAAAATGACCGACAACAATTACTTTATTTTGGATGGGGAGTGGACACTACGCTGTCTCGCCCAGTAACCACAACTTCAACAGGAACTTCTCATACAGCATCAAGTATTTTTTCTAACCCCTTTGGGGAAAAGTCAAACTTAATTTCATCACATTCAAATAGTAGAATCGAAGCAGGTTCAAGGCTATATACCAATGTGTCAAATAATTGATATAATTAATCTGCAATCATAGGATTAAAGTAGAAATAAGTTATGATCTCTCAAAAGCAAGGTAAATGAAAAGCATACTTGATTTACCAAAAGTAGGAACAAAAGTCACCGAAAATTACATCAGGAGTAAGATTCCCTCTATCCACCCAGGATCACTTACTTGCCAAAGATAATCTCAAAGATTTGATATGTCCCAAGAAAGGGGAAAATGTAAGTACCACTTACTCATAACACCTTAAAGAGCCATCAAATGCTGAGTTCCCAGAGCTGTCTATGTTTAAAGGGAGCTAAATTGAACAGGCATCCCATGCAGGGGGAAAATGTAAGTCCCACTTACTGATACCACCTTGAGGAGCCATAAGATTCTCAGTACCCAGAGCTGCCTAGACTCTAATGGGAGCTACAAAACCAAAAATAATTCATAAGACAGAACAAGGAGGTTCACCTTGAAGAGTCACCATGAAAAAAACAACAACTATAACATTTATGCAATACTGTGTCAATGTCCTAGTATTGACACAGTATTGCATAAATGTTATAGTATAGAGTCAGACATACTGCCGCCATTTACCCGTGCAGCCCCAGTCATTTAAACATTTGCCTCTCAATTACTTGAACTATCTGTCTTGGCTTTTCTCTGTCTACAATTAGCCATGTCTTGACACAACCATATGCAACCTACTGCAAAATACTTGATAACTTCAATTATACTATGACAATTATGCAATATTAGGACATTTCTGTATAGCTGGTAGCATATCTTCCTTGGGGCAATAAAATCAAAAGATCATACAATATTTGGCTAGTAGAAATAAACCCTTCTATTTTCCTATTCCCAATGTGTATATTTGAGTTAGATCGCTAATTAGCTTCAAAGTATTGCCATAATTACAGCAGCAAGGCTAAACTTATGCAACAGCAACCATACTTACTTGGGTAATCTCTGTTGGTTTTAAGTGTAGCTTAGTTCTTGAATTTTGGCAACTAATTGTTATTTCTTGCAAAAGCCCAGGGGTAGATACAGAATTAGTGTTTAGAAACGGGGGATTGGGGGAGGTATCAATGAAACTTTAGCTCCCCCATGGTATTTTTGCACATTTCCCCTTTATCTATTGCATCTTTTGAGAGGTAGGGATTGACATATACCCCTAAAACCACCCTAGCAGAAGTCAATAATCCAGTGTGGGCTATTAGCAACAGCAAATCAGGCTAATAGTAACCTAAACTGTAGAAAAGAAGAATTTTGATAACAATTAAATACATCAAGAGAATTTGTGTTTTAAACTGATTCCAAATATATAAAATTTAATAAGTTTAATGTTACCCATCACAAGCAACACCTCTGAGAATATCTGCCTGATTTTCGACAAAGGGGGGAAATACCAACAAAAAGCCAAGTGATCTTAATTAAAATTCCACCATTTGACTCACCATGATTGAGAACCAAAGTGTTTAGGTCTTAAGCTCCTATCTACAAAAGTTTGGAATTTTGTATTTTTCCCAAGAAGAAAGACCATGGATGCATATCAATTTTGTTTGGGAGATTGGGAGAGGACACATTTGAACAGAAATTAAAAGTTCTAGCACCCTTTGTCAGATGCCAAAAAGATTGTGCTGCAGAAAAGCACTGTTTTCTGCCATTCTGTGACACCAAATTACAATTTTACCCCAAACAGGACAAGTTCTCATTGATTAAAAGTCCCAACTGGAGCTTTGTTTTCAGCAATTTAAAATGGTAACATTTCTCTTTTCCTATTCATATACAATTTTTCAACATATTCAGACACCAGAGAACCCTATTGTTGATTGGTGATGGCTTCAGCTGCATAGAAGATCAAAAGCCATGCAGAATGTTCATCCATATTAACAATAGAACCACCAGACATTCTATAGTAAAATATTATGAAGAACTTCTTCAACAAAACCACAGTTCATCAAAAATTTTGACTAAATATTCAAATTTTGTTGTAAATTCAAATAACAATCCAGCATTTCAACTCTTAAGCAGAAAAACTAAAAAAGTAGTATGCTACTAACCAATTTGCAATTATTGATACATACAACTTACCGGCAAGAAATCAAGAGATTGTGGAGCTGGTAGCTCACATATCTTGGTTAGGCCTGGGCATGATTTGAAAAACAATCAAAAATTATGTTAAAGAAAGAAGTTTTTTAATTGAAAGTAACAAGCAGCATCAAAACTCAAAATTAATATAGATTGTTCTGCATAAGAAGGGGGCTACCCCCTCATCAACCCCATACTTTTTATGCTAGTTCGACTTTTCCCCCCACAAGATCCATTGGATTGGAATGACAAGTATTTCTGAAGCACTCTAAAACTGTAGCATAAACAGTGAGAAGTTAAAAAGGGGACAGCCTCCCTCATTTACAGATTCATTTATGTTTGTGTTGATTATCACTGCTGCTCTTCCTTTGAGTACAAAAAACATGTTTTATATTTAATATATAAAAGAAATTAATAGAACTAACCATTTTCAGCAGTGTCACAAAGGGCTTCACCCTAAAAAGAAACAAAAAATATTAACATAAAAACGTTTAGCATTGTACGACAACATTAGACTATAAAACAAAACTCTTATATTTTCATATTAAAATGTTTCCAATTTGAAAAATTGTAGTGTGCAAAAATTATTTCAAATACTGAATATGCCTCACAGTTTCCTTACAATTCCAAGTCAAACTGAGCTTATTATAGTGTAATTAGCCACTAGCTAGATCTTCGTCTTCTTTAACATGGAAAAAAAATTTCTGGCCCCCCCAAAAATGGGACCTATAAAACGCCAAAATTGTTTTAATTTTCGAACGAATCTAAACTTTCACCTGTAATTTTCAGGGCAAAAGGGGACCCTGGTGCACAAAAAATAGGTTTGAAGGAAGAGGGCTCTCGAGAATGAGCCGACTTTTCAACGGATTGAAATTCAAAATCTGTTAGTTGCAGGGCCAGGGGGGTCCAGATGTAAAAAAAACTATATGTTTGGGGGAAGGGCCCCTGAAATGGACCTATTTTTTCAGGAGTTAGAAATCCTTCTTCCCATTCAACCTGAATATTCAAATTTTGTCCAAAATTCAAAATTAGTTCAAAATATTACTTCTTGACCAGAAAAAGCTGAAGTAAAACTTTCCAATCAACCATAAAAAATACATTAATTAAAACAGGAACAGAAAATTAATTTTTGGAAAATGTTCAAACAAAATCACTTTTGAATGAAGAGTAAGGACCAGTAATAAAACCTAAAACGAGTTGAAATGAAGCCCATACATCATCTAGTTCTTGGAACAAGAAAACCTCAGTCTGGAACGTTGACATGAGGAGGGGGGATCCCGAATTTTTCTAAAATTTTGGGAAGTCTGATCCAAATAACCCATTTTTACTAGTACTCCTCCCCCCCCCCCCCCGGGGACGTATACTTGTATTGATGACTGGGGAAAAACCTATATGGGGACGGGGAGGGAGACGGGCTTTATGGGCCTCGCATTAATATTTCTTTAGGTTTTGGCTAACTTTTGGTGCCAAGATTAGGCTGACTTCGATTCTATAAGAACGAGCTTATCATACTATCAATATCTACACTAAATTGGTGCAATATATGTCTTTTAAGAAAAGGTAAGTAATTTCATTGTCAGAAAAAAGAGGTTACAAGGAGTTCTAGGCTAGGCTACTAAATATTTTTCACACAAGATTTACAGAGTGTTTGACCTCTTGAAACAGTCTTGCTGAATTTTTCCCAGCTATAGAGCCTGCTCCACAACAGCTTTCAGAAAAAGAAAAATCTCTGTTGTTTCAATGGTTCCAAGAGTGATGATCATTGCCAAACTGTAAAATTCATTTCTGACATAAAAGAATGTTATACAGTCAATTCTTGATAACTTAAACCTTGATAATCCAAAACCCTCAATATTTCAAATTATTTTCAATCCCTTTGGAAAAGCCTGTCTGTATAAAAGAAAAACTCATACATAACTTTAAATAATTTTGCAGTTATATTTTACCTCTGTAAGTCAATTTGACCTAAGAACTACCTCTATAACTCATAATTCAGGAGGTCAAATTTAGTTTTTGCTATACCTCCATAAGCTGAAGTTAACCTCTGCATCTTAAAATTTTGTCAGCAGACCTCTGTAATTGAAAGCCCCAGTGTGCAGGCTGCAACAAGTCAGTGAATCACATTCCCAAAAGTATCTATCAGTGTTGTCACAGTATTGAGTATTCTACTTTATTAAAGAATGTGTGTCGTTTTCATTGATTGTACATACAGTATTTAAGTGAAAATGAGAGCTAAGAGCCAAGAAAAACATTGACAGCAGGTGAAAAGTCGAAGATAATTAAGATAGTACATGAAGGGATGCAAACAAAGAAAGACATAACATCCCAGGTAGCATATTTTCAACTAGAAAAAAATAACTGACAGAAACAAAAAAGTGAGCCAATTGTAGCAACATTAAATGAAAGAGGAAGAGGTCTTCTGAGTTTCCTGATGTTGAAAAGTGTATGACTAAATGGTTCAAACAATTTAGGGAAAAACATTCCTTTTGGGGGTTCAATCATTAGAGAAAAGGCTGAAAACTTCACAAAATTTCTAGGACACAAAAATTTTAAGGCCAGTTAGCTTGAGAACTGTAAAAGGAGGAATAAAATTATGTTTAAGAACGTTTGTGGTGAGATTTAATGCTAAAGAAACAGCTTTGCAATGCAAGTGCCTCCTGATAAAACTTATCAATTTCAAAATGAAAAATGTCATGGTGGCATAGAAGGGATTGCAATTTTAATAGCAACTAATGTAACAGAATTAACCAAGTTAAAGCCCTCAATGCACATAACATAAAAGAGTGCAAATAAGTAAATAACGATTTTATTTTTAAACGCCATAAAAACGGCCCTGCCGATCAGCAGCAGTTTTTGTCATAATAAGACACTAAACATATGAAAATCACAGCCATAGCCATTGTCATGCAGAAATATACATTGATTCGAAATATCACAGATTCAAACTAAACAGAGTCAAGCAAATAAAAAGAATAATGAAATAAAGAAAATAAATATATGCAATTATTGATCAGTGGGTGCAGAATTAAAAACCTTGACAAACAAGGGAACAAAGCTATTTGCATACAGCATATGTCGTGCTGGTACTGGCTGAATTTTTGGTACAGGTTGAGCTACATTTTGCGGGAACCTTTGGCACAAAGGGAGATGCTCAGGGGGGGAGGATTTCAGGAAGCCACGGATTTCCCAAAATACTGACACCAAATTTGAAACAATTCATCACAACGTGTTGATAGAGTTTTAAGTGAAATTTGTTTCAAAAGGGAGCAATAAGGGACTTTGGGAGATTTTGACACTACCGTACCAGAATAGTTCGGTACTGGATCCTTTCCAGGCAGTCCTTCTGGTCTGAAGTCAGGCTGTAATGCCAAACATATTCTACCAGCGATCTGACAAATGTAAGAAAAATACGCAATAGGTGGGGGGTAGGAACACCATGATGAGCAAGGAGTTTTAAAGAAAGTATACCCAGGTTTGCCTGTTTGATAATCTCCCGTGTCTGTTTTTCCCACTTCAGGTCATGTGTGAGATATATTCCCAAGAGTTTGATATCCATGATGCCTGAAACATTCTGTAAAGCAAGGGATGAACTGTCCCTCAGAAAAGAGAAAGTTAATATGAGCAATTTTTCATGACTGACGATCATTTTCCCCTCCTCAGCTTGGCATGATAAACTCGCGATTATTCTGTCTTCCTCACTTGAAACACTCTTTTCACCAAGCTCCAGTACGGATAGATCATCAACAAATTTAAAGCAATCCGACTCATCATTTGCCGACTCATTAACCATAACCAAAAAAAGTGGAGGGTCTAAAATTGTTCCCTGGGGAACTCCACAGTAAATTGGCTGGGGATCAGAATAGGCTGATTTATACTTATTTTTTTTACTTCTACCTGTAAGAAAATTTGCAACTATTATAAAATATACATCAACATTATAAATAATGAGGTATTTTTATCATGGCTGACTGAATTAGATAGACAATAGGCAAAAACTAGCACAAAATTCTGTTCTTTGTGGACAATTACACAGCACACATACCCATTCCTCCTCTAAAATGGGTTATTGTAAAATTGTTGCTGGCCAACACAATATCTTAATTACAGCCATTCGATGCAGGAATAATAACAACTTCAAGGTACTCTACATATTTGAAGTGGTCATAAAATATATTTCTGACATTGAAGATAGAAAGGTGTGAAACATTACCTTCTTAGAGGCGCAATTTGCCTACAGATGTAGGGATAACATAACAAACAAAATAACAGCCAACTGCTTTAAGTCATGTGGATTTCAACTCCTCAAAAATCAAGCCAAAGCAGAAAATGAGCCACAAGTGGAACACATGGAAGAACAATTTGAAGTGGAACTACCAAATGCTATCTCATCAAGAAAAGATACAAACATTCCAAGAACTTACACTAATTGAGAAGGGGGTAGCAGTAGCCAGCATGTTAACTGAAGAAGAAATTGTAATATTCTTTAGCATCAATGAGGATGCTCCTTCTGAGAACAAAAACACATAAGAGAAGCCGGAGAATATTACACCTTAAGAAGCCAAATCTGCAGTTTTTAAGGCTGTACTGTTTATTGCACTGGTACCTCTCTTTTTTTCATTATGTATAATGTGAGTATTTTTTTAGTATTGCAGTAAATAACTTGATTTCATATTAATAATGTAATAAAGTTAATTTCAACTTTGTAGTGTCTGTTGGTTGCTGTTAAATAGAAGAAGAAGTGTCTGTTGGGAATAAATTTAAAAAAAATTTCTTCTTCTTCTTCTATTTAACAGCAGGCGGGCTTTTCAGTAGTACTATTTAGTCCTTTTCCTTTTACTCCACTCTGTAGGCTACAGGGCTACTGGCTTGATTGCCTCATATTTATTAGATATATTCAGATATCTTTCAGTAGATCTTTCGACTCTAGGAGTTCAATTATGAGATGGTAGATGTCGATTTCTATGCTCTGTGTGCAGGTATAGTTGGCTAGGCTCTTGGCTGATAGTGAGATTTTGTGGTGTTTGAAGCATTTTAACAGTTTACAAAGCAAGGTATGTTGTGCAGATGTCAGCATATTACTTTCAAATAGGCAATGGTCAATTGTTTCATTATTCATATTACAATGCCTGCAAAGAGGGGACAGGGGAATTGAACCACTTGAATTAGAAAACTTATACGAGAATGCAAGAAAATTTAGTCCATTTGTTCTAGAACGAATTCTATGGTAAATTTTAGAAAAATACTTATTGGGAAAGGGGGAAAGGATAGGATTATTCTTATTAAAATTAATATACACTTCCTTGGTAGTTAATTACCTAATTTAAATTTTAACTTCGTCATAGTTTATCTGCCCCAGATTTCAACCAAATTCTTAATGTCTCACTGAAGTCTTTTTTACATGTTTTCCAATTAGCAAAACTTGCCTATTGGAAAATAACTTCAAGATTAGAATTTCAAAACTGTCAAGGATTTTCCTTCCAAGATTTTGCCCTGGTCTGTCTAGAAAATCTATCATCAAAGGTTTTCATGTCTAAGCAGTTCAGTATCTTATTGAAAGGATCTAAATTTGCCATGGCTCAGACACATGTAAATGCTCCTTTGATGAATAAAAATAATTAAAAACACATAGAAACTTCCCCCACAGATAAATAAACAAAACAATTGAGAAGAGAACTGGAAACTTTAAAAGATAACAGGATAATTACCTCTCAAATGTACAGAAAACTCTATCCACTGGTTGCTTTGCTCCCAAATCATACAATCTTCCCAACTCTGTTATCTTGTTGAAAAGTTAACTTTTATAAGATTATAGTATATAAATATTATACAGTATATAGTAATACATAATTACAGTATATAAATACTATTATAAGACAATAGCATATAAGCATTATATAGTATATAGTTACACATAATTACAGTATATAAGACACAGTCTAAGATTGAATCTTAGACTGGGAAGTGTTTGGGTGTGCCCATGTGTAAGGCCGGTAGTACCAAACAAAGTGTTCAAGATGTTCTAAAAACCACTTTGAATGAGCACCGAGACGAAATGCGGGACATGTTTGACTCACTCAAACAGGACATGAGCGCGTCTTTGGACTCTGTTAAAGCCGAAATTCAAGATCTCAACAAGAGGGTCAAGACAAAAGTGTCTGTATCTGAAGCCGCGGACATAGCAGGTTGTGTTGTTGCTGAGAAATTAGAAACCAATGTTCGTAAATTGTCAGGCAGGAATAAGACAGATACAACAGACGCCTGAACCTTATTGTGTATGGCATACCACCTCAAGCAGATGATGAACAATTCATACAAAAATTCCTAAAAAATGAATTCAAGGTCGATTTGGACAGCATTACAAACATTTGACGCTTACCAAAAGCTCAAAACTCCGCATTCTAGAACCCCTGCCACTGTGAGGCCTGATCCCATATTGTTTTCTATTAGTTCAAGTAAGCAGAAAGCAGAAATCCTTAAGCTCTCCCGCACCAAAAAAGGTGACATAGAATTTTACACAGATACCTCCAAAGAGGACCGCCAGAAAAAAAGGAACTAGTGGATGAGATAAAAAGACGTGCTGCTGCAGGCAAGCGGAATCTAGGAATTAGAAACGGGGTCATTGTTTTAAAAAACGAGGCACCTTCGGGATTACCAGTCCCTGTGCAATCACAACAGATGGAGCACTAAATCTGGAACAGCCTCATGTAAGTAGTGTAAATAGGGAGCAAAAGAGCATTGGAAGTTCCACAGACTCAACAAGTTATGAAAGTGCAGAATCACTGGAATCGACCAATGACGTTTTTCTAAGGGTCAATTCGGACAGTGAAAGCAAAATCATTTCCGAAAATGAAATTCCTGGTATTTGGAACAGTGCTACAAAGACAAACAAATCCGAAAAATCATTTCGTGTGCTTTACACAAATTCTGATACTCTTGCCCCAAAACTTGCTGAACTGAAAGCTTTTTGTTTTGATCTTAATGTGGACATTATTTGTGTTTGTGAAATTTGCCCAAACAATTCAGTGCACAAGCTGGAGGAATCTCACATTCAAATCCCTGGATTCAACTTGTGTAGCAATTTAGATAACTCTGAATGTTGCAGAGGAGTAGTAATATACTGCAGAACTGGACTGAAAGCTAAAACTGTGAGTTACCCTCTTATTAATTCCACTAGTAGTTGGGTTGAAAATGTTTGTTTTGAAACTCCACGTAGGATCTGAATCATATGTGATAGGTGTAATTTACTGAAGTCCATCAGCCTCTGATCAATTTATTTCACATCTATCCATATCTGACCTGGTGTCCAAAATGAGTTCCAATGAGCACTCAACTGTCTTTTTGTTTGGAGATTTTAATATGTCTGATGTTGATTGGGTTGAAGGAATAGGATACCCCCCTGAAAGTAGCCCATCCTGTGTCACAATAAATTCCCTTTCTGACAACATACTGATACAGATTGTAGACCAACCAACACGATTCAGGCACCAACAACAACCCTTCTTACTTGACTTAGTTATCACAAATGATCCTGAACGATTTCTCTCTATTTCTTACCATCCTGCTCTTGGAAGCAGTGACCATATCTGTATCTTGACTGAAATACAGATAAACAATAAGAAAAAGAACATTATAAAGAAATCCTTACGGACTATGAGCAGATGAGGCAGGACCTATCCAGGATTAAATGGGAGGATATAGTCAATAGTGGGGACATTGAGAAAAGCTGGGAAACGTTTAAGGTAACAGTCTTAGATGCTGAAAAGAAAAACACCCAAGAATATTGGTGTCTACCACCTAAAACACTCCCATACCTGCCAAAAGAAGTAAAAAGAGCAAAGAAGAAAAAGAAAAGAACTTGGGCCAAATATGTAAAATGTAAATGTGATAACTACCATGACAGGTTTAAGAAATGTAGAAACAGACTAAGAAATTTGACTCGGAAGGTTATAAGGGACCATGAAGATGCAATTGCAGCTAACTTAAAACAGAACCCAAAGATGTTTTGGCGACATGTCTCTGCAGCTAACCCGTATAGACAAGATATCCCAGATCTAATGAGAGAGGATGGTAAAAAAGCTTCTGGTACAAAAGAAAAAGCATACCTCCTGAATTCCAGTTTTAGTACCAATTTCTCTGCCCTAAGCACAACCAATACACCACCTCCTCTACCAGAAAAACTAATCCCAGAACCAATGGTCATGCCAATTATTTGTAAAGAGGACGTTAAGAAGAGGCTAAAAAAACTTGAGGCTAACAAAGCTGCTGGACCCAATAACCTATGCCCAAGATTGTTAAAAGAAACTGCTGAATACTTTGCCAAACCAATTGCTATAATGTTTGAGATGTCCCTCACTTCCAAAATACTTCCAAATGATTGGAAGCAAGCCAACATCAAGCCAATACAGAAGAAAGGGAGAAGGGATTTTGCTAGTAACTATTGGCCTATAAGTCTCCCATCAGTTGTATGTAAAGTACTTGAGGGCATCATAAACAATGCACTGGTCTCCCACCTCGAGAAAAAACAATTGCTTAGCAAAAGCCAACATGGTTTTTGAAAAGGCCACTCAATTGATACTAATCTAATTGAGTCATATGATTTTGTGACTAGACTCTTGGATACTGGTCAGCCGGTGGATGTCATATTGCTCAACCAAGCCAAAGCCTTTGACAAAGTTAAACACCAACTACTAATTTCGAAACTAAAGGCATATGGAGTGCATGAAGATGCACTCTAACTGGCAGGACTCAGACGGTGTTGGTGTACAACTGCAATGGCAATGCTGTCTATTCTGAACAGCTACCAGTCACAAGTGGAGTGCCAAAGGGCACCATCCTGGGGACCACATTATTCAGCATGTACATCAATGACTGTACAACAAACCTGAAGAATCCTTTGATGCTATATGCTGATGACTGCAAGCTCCTAGGACTGGCCCAGAATGACCTAAGTCTATCAACTATGCAAGAAGATCTGGACAGACTATCTAGATGGTCATTGGATTGGTGTCTACAGTTCAATGCCTTAAAATGTAAAGTTCTACATCTTGGACGCAATAATCCAAAACTCGCATATCACATAGAAGATGCCCAGCTTGAGGCAGTCAGTGAGGAGAAGGACCTGGGGGTTATTGTTGACAGTGAGCTGAAGTTTCACTGCCATATACAAGTTCAAGTTGCAAAAGCAAACCAAGCCCTTGGCCTCATAAAGCAAACATTTACCACCAGGAAGTCGGGAGTGATTACAAAACTGTACAAAACCATGGTCTGTCCTCACCTGGAATTTGGCATGACCTTAGCCTCTCTGTACAATAAGATGGATGTGGAAGTACTTGAGAGTGTCCAAAGAAGAGCAACTAAGCTTATCTCTGCATTCCAAGACAAATCTTACAAGGAATGCCTCACCTTACTCAAACTCCCTACCTTAGTATACCGTAGGAAAAGAGGAGACATAATAGCAACTCGTAAGTTGCTAGAAAATGACCTATTAAGTCATGTCTTTTCCCCGTCCTTCTCAACTACCACAACAGGACACACCAAGAAGCTGCAGGCCCCCCGTTTCATCAAGCAAAAGTGCCAACAGTTCTTTGCAGTCCATTCCATCCCACTCTGGAACAGCCTATCCAAAGCCACCATCCAATCTAAAACTCTAGATGCCTTCAAGAAAGGAGTTGATCAAGACTGGGCCAATGCTAAATGGAGGCTGAACTGGGATGTCAAATCATAACCTTGAAACACCAACAGCAAGATTTCTACAGGAGGCTCAACACCACCTTATCTTGCTGGACATGCAATTTAAGGTAATTATAAGACAATAGTATGTAAGTATTATAAAGTATATAGTAATACATAATTACAGTATATAAATACTATTATAAGATAAAAGTAAATAAGTATTATAAAGTATATAGTAATACATAATTAAAGTATATAAATACTATTATAAGACTTTAGAAATTGGTACAACAATGACCCTTGTTTGACTCCGTGGCAAATTTTCCTTGCTTTATAAGTTCAGAGACGAATTTTGTCTTCAAATTGCAGGTTTATTGATGGGAACTGTTTCATTTCCCTGTTTTGCAAATTTCCACATGAATTTCATACAGAATTCTGCTTTGAATAACTTCCTGTTGAAATAATCTTCCCAGTTCTGTTTTGTTGACAATACTTTGTCTGTTTGGGAACATGGCCATGATCCTCTAAATAATTGTTTGATACATTTTGACAGTTTTGATTGAAATTTTTATTTTACATTAGAACTGAAAGATTCAGGGAAGCTTTCTTTCTTAAATATTTCAACTCTAAAAATACTCATAATCTTGGATTTTCTATCTAAAGGAAACCCACCCACTATGATCATTTTTGTCATTCTTGTCAAACCACCATCCTTCTGTGAAAAGAGGGGTGGTAATCTGTTTAGTCAACTAAGACCTAAAAATCTGTTCACACAATCATGTAGCCTTTGAATTAAATAATGTTAAAGAAGCTTTTTTCTGTAATGGTAACTACATTAAACTTATTGAGGATATTATACATAGACGATCAAAGAAGGTAAAACAAGAAAATAATGAACCTACCCCCCCCCCTTTAGTTACAGTATTTTGGCAATTTAAGACAAAATGTTTACTACCATTTTACCATATATCCTGAGATTCAGCCATAAAATTTGAATATTTTTACAGAAACATAATCTTTCTGTTTTTTTTACAAACTGAACCAACAGTTGAGATGATTGAAATAATATAAATAAATATGAAGAGACCTTGCTTTAAATAGAAACACTAGAGATGTTAGCCTAATTTACAATACCCTAATGTTGAAAGATTCAAGTAACATTTTTCCTCAGTTTAAATTAAGATTACCTGACCATAATTTTAATACAAAATGAGTCAGTAGAGAAGCTAAGTCAATTGATCATTTATTTACTCATGCTTATTTTCTTGTTTGTTTGGTTTAGTGTTTCTTCTGCTATGTTTGAGTTTACTTCAAAAGGCTGGTTATTCTTCTTTTTTTAGTATAGAAGACAACTTGGTGGAGGTCCTTCTAGATAGGGTAAAGGCACTGATGATTTGACAGTTTTTGTAAATAAGCACTTTTTCTACTCTGGAAGGCCTAACTTAACGATTTTTGGTTTGAAAAGGGTTTCAGTAAGTAAGAAAAACATCAAGGAATCTTACTGTTTGATTATAAGTTTGAAGTTTTATCAGAATAGGATACAAAACTCCAACTTTCTGAAATTGGACTACTTTCACCTACTTATTCAACAGAACAAAAAAGTTACCCGTTTTTGATGTTAGTTGGAACCCAATTTGATGTCCAAAATTGGGAGTTGCTTGATTTTTGGACAAAATACTTGGGGAAAACTTGTGGGCAGATCCTTGTGCATTCGACATGACTAAGCTTTTTACTTTATTTGTTTGTTTCTCTTCAACTTTGTTTAATGTGTAAACACACAAAAGACTATTCAGATAGAGGAAGCAAAAAACTGAAAAAATTGTCTCAGGTATAGGAACAAAATTGGATAATCATTTGGAGTGTAATCTTGTGACTTAGGTCATAGGCATTTTTTTTTCTTTTCACATTTTTGCATATATGCCACAAGAATAGTATCTTCAAACTCTATCTAGAATGGGCCACTTCCTCTCAGCTTTAATGGTCCAGCAAAGATTTCTTAGTTGTTCACAGTGAAAATATTGTCAACATTTGGCCATTTCAAAGTTAATCTACCATTTTAATCCACTTTAAAAGTTTTAGTTTTGACTAACCTTTGTCTGGAAAGTCCAAAGAGTCCTAGAAATATGCATTATTAGAAATTTGTGACACAAAGGAGTTTAACATGTTTCACTAGCATTTTGGGTAGGATAGGGTCTGAAAAAATGGGAGTGGATTTCAAGAATTTTATTGTTATTATAATTGACTTAGTGGAATTTGCACTTGTATGTAAATTCTTAGCTTTGTCCTAAATATGGGTAGGATTTTGATGGGGCCACTTTTGATATTTCTATGGCATACTTCAAGGATCAGCAAGTAATCTACACATTAACACCTTAGAGGGAACCTCTTACCAATTTCATTAATCAATACTACATATAAGAGTGGTCCTAACAAGGTTTCTTAAAGAATTCTACACCAAGTAGGGACAAGGGCAGATCCAGGATTTTTTTTTTGGGGGGGGGGGGGGAAAAAAAAAGTTTTATTAATAAAGATTTTCTTTTGGCAAGTTTAATTAACACAAAATTGCATTAAGTAAGTAAATTACACTATTTTAAACAACTTTTGGGGGGGCCACACCCCCCCCCCCCCGAGATCCGCCACTGAGTAGGGAGGGAATCAGAGAGAACATTTTTGTATTTTACAACTTGGGATCTATTTGAAAGAGAACATATGCAAAATTTACTAAAAGAGGGTCTGCTTCAAAGTTATTCAGTGATAAACAAAATAGAATGTTGTAATCAACCAAGTCAAATACTTAAAAATATGAAAATGGTATGATGTCAAGTGGCTGTTCCTCAGATGATGGAAAAATCTAGCATCTACCATCAAATCAGTAAAACTACAATTTAATTAGAACCTTTTTTATGTTTTATTTTTTTTCATGTGAAATATTATTAGAAATAATAATCATCAAAATCTCTTGTTGTTGAGGAAGTATCCATAAATTTGACAACTGTTTTTGTCAGAGGACCCTTGAATTTTGACACCAATTGTTTCTCATCTGTTTTACATGTTCAGTGTTTTGACAGAGTCACCAATATTTTGACAGGGTCTGTTGTTGTCTGTCAAAAATTTTTACATGGTTACTACAAGATTTTCAAAAGAAATGAATCTCATGATAGAAGCCAATATCTACATTTGAATTTGGCTGAAGGAACATTTTTAGTTGGCCTGGAATTCCACTACATCAGACAAGAAATGTAATCATTACACATGTTGTAATCATTGAGCTGATTACAACAGCAGCAACTGGGAGGTGTGAAAGTGAATAAAGGATTGTTGACCAAATTTGTGAGAAAGAACATTTATTTCTACCCATATTTTACCATATCTGCTTATATTTGATATTAAGTTTCATTTTAAGAGGTTTTCCCTGGTGTTTCACTTTATTTACCTGCATTTTGATGTTAGAAAATTTTTATTTTCTATTCCCAAGGGACTTGTCCTTTGTCTGCTAATAAACAGCTGTTTGTTTATTTGTAAATAAGGCCAGGCTGAATTCAGTGTCCTTCTCCTTCTTCCGAATTTGCAGCCAGCAATAGAGCGCAGTTGCCAAACGCTCAATACTAAAAACACCATTGATTATGTTGGCTCGTCCGTTTTTTGCGTATTTTTGGTGGATAATTTGTGCAGAAGCGAGCAATAGCAAACAAACAAGAGGCCGAATTGGTACCAGCGGGATTTTAATCCTTAAACTGCTGGGAATAGGTGATTTGAGTATTGCACTTCCCACATTCTGTCTACCTCGAACTGTCAAGGCAATAAATTTAGCTTTCTGAGCATTGACAAAATACACACCTGTGAAGTTTGTTTGTAAACATTGATGTTCCAGAACATTTTTCACGTAATCCCGGTTTTTTAAATTTGGCGCTGATAGAGTAAAACCACAGTGCGCTATTCGTCCTATACTTGTAAAAATGCCGCCAAAACGACCTCGCACGAGTCCGAAAAAAGGAACTGATCAGTGTGCAGCTTGTGGTTGTAATTTAGATGAAGAATCAAGTGCGATGAATTGTGATGGTTGCAATCAATGGCTTTGTATAGATTGTCTTGAAATGACTGAGCCGGAGTATGCTCTCTTAACAAAGATGACAAGGCGTATCGGATGCGAGTGGCATTGTCCTATGTATAAAGGTGACAAACAAGCAAGACTAAATGCATCGGATATCCAAAATGCTATTACCAAATCCCTTGAACCACTTCAACCGGCCCTAACAGTAATTCAGGATCTTGATGTGAAAATTAAAGATGCCGTCAAAATGTCTTTTAGTGAGTTTAAGCGTGAAGTGATCAAAGACATGGATCGTAGATTTCAAGCCATTGAGACGCGGATAGATACCCTCGAGCAAACGTCTGGCGCCGCCATCGACCAGGACTTGCTGAATTGTCTTGTAGTCTCGCAGGTACAGGCTTTAAAAAGCGATCTTGATAGCCACTTAGAGAACAAAATGAAGCAGTTAATAGTTGAAGATAGAGACAGACAGAGACATAAACTGAACCTTGTTGTGTTTGGAGTGCCGGCAAAACCAGAAGACGGACAGTTTATTCAGCAGTATTTGTCCCAAGAGTATAGCCTTCCAAATATATCCGTCATAAATCCCCATCGCTTAGCTAACCCGAATAACCAAACTAGCTCAAACTCACCAATCATTTTTTCTGTTGTCAACCTTGAAACAAAGAAAAAAATTCTCCAGAAGTTGTATGAAAAGAGAGGAACTGGTAGAATTCAGTTCAGAAACGACGTATCCAAAGCAGACCGGACTAAAAGAGCCAAGCTATATGAAGAGATCCAAGCTCGGCAAGCAAATGGAGAGACGGATATTGTGATTCAGGGTGGCAAAATCGTATCAAAAAACTTGCTACCTCCAGCCCCTCCAACTCAGATGGAACTGTAAGTGGGCTGCCAAAACCTGTACATAGTTTCTCTTCTAGTGCATTATTAGATGTAAGTGATACTTTTGCTAGCGGGGAGTCGGACGATTGTTTTTACAGTGCTAGATCTGGACAAACCATTGATTCACCGAGTTCTGAAAGATCATCAACTCCCTCTGATAGTGGAAGCTGTGGGAAGATTAGTGCCCTTAGTGTTATTTTCAGCAATGTTGACTGTCTAACTTCAAAGTTTCAAGAAATTAAGTGTGTTATTACATCAGGCACTTCAGATATTTATGCCTTCTGTGAAGTGAAACCAAAAAGGACTGCTATCCCTCTGACGGAACAACAGATACAGATACCGGGATACAAAATAATCAGCAACCTATCAAAGGAGGAAGGAAGGGGAATCGTCCTATACATCCAAGATACTTTCCAGGTAAGAAATATTAATATTGAATCTGATTATGAGCCTTACCTAGAACAAGTGTGGATATCAATAATCCTACCTGGTGAGCCAATACAGATTGGTACGATTTACAGAAGTCCGAGTTCCCCTAATTTAGAGAGGTCCCTTTTCGAAGTAGTAAAATCAATTGATAGAAAAGTAGCACTGACAGGAAACCTTCTCATAGTCGGGGATTTTAACCTACCTTCCGTCCAATGGATAGATGGCTGTGGCTATTCTGGACAGAAATCAGTTGTACCATTTCTTGAGTGTCTAGCTAACTATTCACTTTACCAAGCTGTAAATTTTCCGACTAGGTACTGGGATGGCCACCCCCCATCATTGCTGGACCTCGTAATAGTAAATGACCATGAAGCGCTCTTAAACGTGGCCCCACTACCGCCCTTCAGTGCAAGCGATCACGCTGCCATACGATGCTCCCTTAGACTGTATCCAGAAAAATCAGTTTTTACCAAACATGTGTATAGAGATTACCGTCTGATGAAGCAAGAGTTGGCAGGGCAGGATTGGTCCTTTATCACTGAGAATGATGTTGATAAATCGTGGAATATGATGGAGAAAATACTGCTAGAGGTCTCAGAGAAAAATACTGCAGTAAGATGGGCTCGTAAACCCAAAACGCTACCATTTATGACCAAAGAATTAAAGAGAGCAAGAAATAAAAAGAAAAGGTATTGGAGACTATATAAACAGAATATACACAATAAGAACCACTACACAAAATATACCAAGACACGAAATCAAGTCAGAAATCTATCCAGAAAGTTATTTGAACAGCATGAAGAGGCTGTAGCAGCAGCAAGCAAGTTAAATCCAAAACGCTTTTGGAATTATGCCTCAGCCCGTAAACCTGGTAGACACTCTGTTACGCAACTTAAAGATAATGACCGCATAATAGATGACCCAATAGAAATTGCCAATGCCGTAAATAGGCAGTTTACATCTGTATTTACTCCACCTGATAATGCCCCTCTTCCAGACCCCCCCACCTATACCATCATAACCCCTATGCCCCCGATTACAGTCAATAGGGTAGATGTAGAGGCACGCCTAAAAAAGTTGAATCCAAATAAGTTGGTGGGACCTGATGGTGTACACCCAAGGCTTCTTAAAGAATTGCATGTTGAACTATCAGGCCCGCTCACTCACCTTTTTCAGAAATCCCTTGATGAAAAGTGTATCTCGCAGGATTGGTGCATGGCCCACATAACCCCCATACATAAGGGTGGCAGCAAAGAGGACGCAAGCAATTACCGGCCAATCAGTGTCACCTCTGCAGTCGGGAAGCTACTAGAAGCGATTGTTAACACTGCAATCCTGAAACACTTGACAACCAATAAACTATTCTCATCATGTCAGCATGGCTTTAGGTCTGGTCGGTCGGTTGAAACAAACTTGATTGATTCTTATAATTATATCACTGATCTTCTAGACCAGGGGTTCCCAGTCGATATCATACTACTCGATTTGGCAAAGGCGTTTGACAAAGTCTGCCATAAAAGACTTCAAATCAAGCTCCAAGCTATTGGGGTGAGTGGTGGTGTGGTTGAGTGGGTGATGCAGTTCTTAACAGATAGGAAACAGACGGTTAAAGTATTTGGCGAGGATGGAAGGACGTTTTTCTCTGAGGTGGCCGCTGTTGGAAGTGGTGTCCCCCAGGGCACGGTTTTGGGTCCGACTTTATTTAATATATATATAAATGATGTGCCAAAAATCCTAAATAACAAAATAAGCCTCTACGCTGATGACTCGAAACTTATTGGTTGTGCAGACACAGCGGAGAATATTAAGTCGATCCAACTGGACCTCAATACATTCACTCACTGGACTAATATTTGGAGGCTTGAATTCAACGCATCAAAATGCAAGACTCTCCACCTTGGGAAGAAAAACCCACACACTCAGTACCATATGGATTGTAGGGATGGGTCCCGAAATGCCATTTCCAGCAGCCACGCGGAGAGAGATCTTGGTGTCCTGGTAGACGACGAATTGAAATTTCATATTCATGCACAAGCGACTATTGCAAAGGCTAATCAGACTCTTGGCTTAATCAAAAGAACGTTCACTAGCAGATCTCCAACTGTTATGACCAAGCTATACAAGAGTCTAGTTCAACCAAGGCTAGAGTTTGGAATGTGTATCACATGCCCAATCAATAAGACAGACCAAGCAGCTCTAGAATCAGTCCAGAGGAGTGCAACAAAATGTATTAGAGACCTCTATGATGTCCCTTATCCATCCCGTCTCCGTAAGCTTAGAATACCATCTCTAACATATCGTCGCAAACAAGGTGATGTGATAACAGCATACAAGCTCCTAAATGCTGAGGATACCATTCCTGGCCTTTTCAAACCGGACAATTCAAACAGAACTCTTGGTCATTCTCAAAAGCAATTCCAAAAACGAGCCAACACCAGACTAAGGAACAAGTTCTTCTCAAATAGAGTTGTCAGCTTGTGGAACTCCCTTAGTGAAAAAACAGTAACCTCTACCAGCGTGGATGCGTTCAAGTCATCAGTGGATAGGGAGTGGCTCAACAAACCGTGGTGCACCATTTGGGACGCCACAAATGATGATTAACTATCATCACTGAAGCTGGTGGACACAGGATTCGTCCTATCACTAGCAAGTGCGATTTAAGGTAATTTAAGGTAAAAAAGAATTTTCAACACTTGGAACATAGTTTTGTCAAAATAATATTAGCTGCCATTTTAATCTGATTTTATCAAGAAAAAGCCAATGCAGCTACATTTTAGAGAAGATCTGAAGTATCTTGATGCAATTGTGCTGGTCCTAACTTTTTTGGCAAAAAAAATAACCAAGTAATGACAGTTTGAACATTATATAGTTGAAAAATTGTTGGGAGCTCAGTTTGTGTTGAAAACAGGAAACTGATTGAATTGAATATTCTTTCCTTATCTAAGTGTATCAGATATAGTGTCCACATTTTGCATTGTCAAAATATAACAATGACTTCAAGAGATGGTGTTCAAAGTCACAACTAAGCAGAGTTATTTTGCTTTGAATGAAAATTTTGACAATGGTTCCAAAATTGCACTATCAAATCATTGGTGCCTTTACTCTATATTTGCTTTTGTCCATTTTGCCTTTTTTCTGTCCACTGGCTGATTAATGTTGTAACTGGTAAAACTAGCCATGGGAAAATTGGGTATTTTACATATTTTACCATAATTTTAGAAACCCCCGTAAAATTGGGATATTATGTACTTTAAGTATTTTACATGTTTTACTGACATATTTTATGCCACCTTTCAATTTTTACAGCACAAAGGGGCTGGCCAAAACAGGTTTGGACATAATTTTATTTTGAGTATAGCCATATTCCTTAGTTTAAAAGCCAGTCATTGAAAAGATAATTAAAAGGAAATCAAAATTTTAAAATGGTGAAATATTAGCTGATAATATTTCTTTAAGCTGTTAAAAATTTTACCATGTAGCCTATTTCCTAGGGAGTACCTTATTTTACCAATTTTACTTACTGAATTTTTATTTTATGGTAATTTTACTACACTATGGCTGATATTACCTTCATTTTTTCACTTATTTAATGGGGCTTATATTATTTTTTCTTGTTTGCCAAAAAAAATTCTTACTTCATAATATGCAGATAAATCTTTTCATATACAATTACATAGGCCATTTTAGATATTTCATATGTATATTGTCATGAGGCACATGGCCAACATTGATAAAAACAAGAAATGGAAAAAAAGATGGGAAATATGCAATTTTGGCTTTATATTTGCAAATTGTGGGTTTTGAGCTAAAGAATAGTGGAAGACCCTTCAATTGACATGTTTCCTGCCTAATAACTCAGAATGTTTGTAGTTGACAACATAGGCTAATTTGGGTAGGATGAAAGTGACCACATCAGTTAGTCCCTTATTTAATGATACATCAATAGTTTCTCCCAGGGAAAATATATTTTGAGCCCTTAAAGGGCTCAAAACAGTCTATAGTAACCAAAAGTTTAAAAATAAATTATTTTAAACACTGGCTAATCAGAAAAAATAGTTATTTATAGCTGACTCAGGAAAATTTATAATGCAGATGTAGCTGAAATTTGGGTAAAATTCTACTTTAGTTACTTTTACCTATCTTGGAAAGGGGTGAGGTTAGGAAAATAAAACTTTCAGGGATGGGTCTACAGGCTAAAATATGTCCTGGGAAGTATTTTGAAGTACTTATCTCCTTTCCTTCTCCCTCTAGAGGATCCTGAAATTTGCCTACATGACAAGTCTATACCTATTGAAATTTTGACAAAACAACATTTTACCTTAATTTTCAGTTATAAGATTCTTTTTCTCTGGCTTTAGTTCTGAAAATGTAATTCCTGTTATTTGAGTAGTATTTTAAGCCATATCAATGTTAATTTTCAAAATTTAGGAAATGTATTTGCATATCTTTAAAACTCTATAAATCAGGATTGAGCAAAGTTGTGAGGCTGAAAACAATTTTGTTGGACTTCATTTTAAGCAGAAGATCTATTTTACAAGGTTTCACTTTTATAACACACAGATTTTTAAAGGTCATCAAAGGTCAGGACCCTCTAGAGGGAGAAGGAGTGGAGGTAGGTGCTTTAAAATACCTTCCCGGGACATAATTTAGCCTGTAGATCTATCCCTGAAAGTTTCATGTTCCTAACCAAACTCCTTTCCAAGATAGCCAAAAGTAGCTAAAGTAGAATTTTACCAAAATTTGTAAATAAAATGTTGCCTATCTGAAAGTTTACATATTTTTAGAGTCAGAAACCTCTAAAAAACAACATCAGTTTTTCAGACATATATTTTGAAGGGTTTCAGGCTCTTTAAAAATTCATGCAATTTTTTCCTTAAATAAAATTTCACTATTAAAAAGAAAAAAATAACAGCTGCCATTCTTGAGTCACATAAAAATGGCAATTTTTTCTCACCAGATAGGCTAGTTTTTTTTCAAAAATATGGTTTGGGCTACTATGGACTGTTTTAAATTTTGGAGCCTTATCAAGGAGAAAACGTTATTTCTCCCATAAACAGTTTTTGAATTATGAAAAAGCATAAAATAAGGCACTAAATGATGTGTTCACTATCATTCTTGCTAAATTATGTTGCCAACAACAAATTTACTAATAATCCTAATTCAAAGCTGATAACAAGTTCCATTTGCCCAAGTGGGATATTTTCCAAGATCCACAAAAGCCCTTCTTCTCCCAGATAGCCTATTTACTATAAAAAGAACCATCCTCTTGAGTGGGTTAAATTAGACAAGGCAGAAGCCCAGCTGACCTAGGCTTATATTAACTCACATTTCCAACTTTTGATTGTGCTTCAGCAACTTGCGTTTCTTCACCTGGAGGCAATAATTCATCCATTTTAATCAGGTTAGGTCAAACTTCCTCTCTTGTTTAAATGTAGCCTAGGCTGCATGAAAGGCGTTTGTTTCTTCTTATAATGTACGAAAATGGTTTATCTTTCAGTGACGTTGACTTAGATGCCGCTGCCTAAAGTCTGTTAACCGAATTTTTGTTCCATTTTTCAACTGACCCAATTAGAAAATCTATTTAAAGCAAGACTGCCATTCTTGTTATATAACTTGGCAATTGATCATTATTACAGTAATTTTTTTGCCATGATTTTTGGCCCAGTAACTTTTAATTGTGCCCTTTTCTTAATTTAGAAATTTTTGCTTTATTAAAGATTCGGTGGAATTGCAAAAATTGCATAAACTTCAAAGTAAAAAGTGCATAAACAGTTGACTAAGAAAATCATCAATTCTGTTATATTAGTTTATAAATTAATATAACAATATGCTTTTTAAACTCAACAAAAGAATATACTTTCGTTTTCATTTGTACAACTATTCCCTTTAATCATTTAATGGCTTTTGAACCCACAACTGCTACTATTAACATATTTCTGCTGTACCAAGTGGCTGTGGCAAACAGCTGTGCGTGCTTGTCGTCCACCCCAGCCTACACAGCTTCCTTTTTTATCATCTCCTAAGAATTCCTAATTTTGCTCAAAACCTCTCTTGTGATTTTTTATCATATTCCAGGACAACTTTTTGTTTAGTCCAAATGGATGACCTAAAAGTATAAACTTAGTTGTGTGTCATTCTTGATCTGTAAACGTGGCCTAGGCATCTAAAACTATCTTTCTATTTGAGTCAAAGATAGTTTGATCAAACAATATCGCTTTATAAATATTATTTTAAAAAACTTTTTCCACAAAACAGGCTTTTCAAATAAAAGTAAAGACCTCCATTAAGGCAAAAACGAGCAAAAATAAATTCAAATATTCTCCCAAGCATAAAAATACCACAAATCACTACCAAAAAATAAATGAAACTCAAAACAAACAGAGAATACAATAAATAGCCGAGTCAAACTAAAAACGAGCAAAAATAATATAAGTAGGACTGATAACCCTCATATCTTCTCAAGACCAGAACATAATTTATGCTTCACTGAAAGAAAAAAAAAACATATTGACCTTGTGTTGTTTAATTTAATTGAGATATACTAATATTTGTTTCTTCAAGTTTGGATAATTTTATTTGTGAAGCTAAAAAAAGTAAAAACATTTAAAACGTGTTTTGTTTTCAGTAATGTGTAAATTATATTCTGGTCTTGAGAAGGCATGGGGGTTATAAGCCACATGTTTATTTTTGCTAGTTTTGAATTGACTTGGCTATTTATTGTAATTTCTGTTTGTTTTGAGTTTCATTTGCTTATTGATAGTGATTTGTGGTATTTTTACGCTTTGAAGAATATTTAACTTTATTTTCGGTTTAATGGAGCCCTTTAATTTTGTTTTTTTTTGAAAAGCCTATTTTGCGGGAAAAGTTTTTTAACTTAATTTCTATTCATTTTTAATTGACATAGTTTTTTTCATGGAATAATATGTTACTTTTTATGATATAAGTTTTTATTCTATGAGAATCCTTAATTTTGTTTGTTATTTGTACGTTGGAGAAATTTTTTCAGTAGTTTTTGATCCTGATACAAACAGTACTTTTTAATTTAATTTTATAACTCCTGAAGTTGGCCTGAAAAATAAAACTTAATATCAATCCCAAAAGATTCTATCCATGCTCTTTGACAGCCTGGACACGCTTATACTCTTTTTATTTATTTAAATTGTAAGAGCAGAAGCAGTAATAGTAGTATCCCCAAAAGTTTCAACTTAATACTCCCAATAGTTCTTGATATATTGCTGAAGTGTTTGTATATCCTTTTTCAAGAATGTATAAAAATGATGTCATTTTCACTTGTTGATAGATAGTGCATCATCCATCCATCCATCCATATTGGGGAATAAGTAAGGTAAATAGTCATAGAACAATAGGTATGATCAAGATTTTTGGGTTAGCTAATGATGGACAATGTTGACTGGACTTGTAAGCAAAAGTGGGACTGAATTTGCTTGGACTCAGATGCAAACTTTGAAAAAACCTATGAAAAATGTGTTAATATTTATTTTTGTTACATTTTTACAAGTCAAACAGAACTTGGAGGGAGGGGGATCAAACTCTGTATGCTGTAGTAAGTTGTTGTTAGTTGTAGAAGGAGATGGCTGATATAATTGCTATCATTATAACTACCACAGATATCAACTGAAAAGGTAAAAATTTAAAATTAGCGCTGCTTCTTTGTTTTAATTGACTTAATATAAAACTACTATATTTAACTTAATTCAGTAAAATGGCATAGCTTTGGTTTTATAGAGACTTCAAGATGGCAGTATATACCATGAAACTTTGGTTTGTTGTATTTTTTTCTGAATGCAACAAAATCGCGTAATTTTTGCACACTTTTTGTCTTCTAAATGAAAATTTCACCTGATGCCCTCTCTGCTGCGCTTCAAGGCGCCAAAGGAAGTTCTTGAAACGCCTTGATTGTGAAATAAAATTATGTGCTTATTTTATGCACATATTTTTCTTTTATTTGCTGTTTACACTCGTAAGGACAAAACGAACACTACTTAAAATATATTAATGCTAAATATCAAATTTTATGCATTAATACTATATTTGAAAATAATTTTTAACGTTAGTATTAAATTAAATGATAATTTACCTTATTTCTCTTCAGTACCATCATAAGCAATGTTGTCACCCATAGCAAAATTTTAATAAATTTAGTGATAATTGACATCATTTCTCTTTACCATCGTAAGCAATGTTGCCACTCTTAGTAAAATTTTACTAAATTTAGTAAAAACAGACCCAAGCTATTAAACATAGTAAATTAAGGTCAAATATTATAATTTTCGAAAATTTACCTGAAATATTAAAAAAAACTTTAATTATGACACTTTTGAATATAGATGGAACCAATCAAAGTATTTTATCTCGATTTTCATCCAACTTTTCCGAATAACCTGCCTAAATGTAAAGGTTTATTGTTTTTCCAGAGGATAAATGTACCCATTGAACCTGAAATAATGGGAAGGTTTTATGCTTTCATGCGATCCTAGAAACCACCAAACCTGCAGAAATAAGAAGGTTCAATGGTTTGGAAAATAAGGATGGACCCTAACCCTTCTGAAATGTTGATAGTAGTGTAGGCTCAGATCCTGTTAAAAAGCGACAAACCGTCATGTTTGTGCAGGTTCAGTGGTTTCATTGTTTCTCCTGAAAAATGCAAAACTGTCAATTTACTGCACCTTTGATGTTCCCATGAATCCTCTGGTAATAGTAAACCTTCATATTTCCAAAGGTTAAATGGAAAAGTTGTGTCCATAATTGGCCCACGGAAGAAAAGAAACAATCGTCTTACACACACCAAAACAGAAAAAAGCAAATCCATCACTTCTGCGTTGTTAAGACTGCTCACCTCTGATCAGAAATCAGTGATATGCAACAGAGCCATAAAATTGACCTATTAGAAAAAAAGAGAGTTTTGAATTTTTTAAAATTAAATCCAGTTTGTGAAGCTAGAACAAAATGATTAGTATAATCCTGTTTTCAGTTAATGAAAGTCTCTCTGACTTGAGCCTGACTTCATTGTGCTCTACTGTATGGCTCAACTTCTCAAAAAAGAAGGAAAAGTTCCTGTTAGGTGGTGCTCAAACACACAATGTAAGCAATGTAACAAGTGCTTATGTGGTCCTTATGTCAAAAGCTGAAATATCTCAACTTTTGATGTAAGAGAGCTTATGATGAACTAATGGAGAAGCAGTTATTTGGCAAACCCTTCAAAACTTGATCATGGTCTGCTCACTGGAAATGAGGGCAGTTATAACTGAACTTGTGAATGAAAAACTAGCTCTATATGAGCCCTCATCTCCTTGGCATAAAGGATAAAATTGTGAATAAAGACATGAAGAGGAGCATAGCTGACGTTTTGGTTGCTTCTTCTCCACACGGGTTAGTTCTAAATTCTCCGTTTAGTTGATTTATAGCCTCACTTGGATAAAAGTTTTTGGCCAAAGTTCAATTTTTATTCCGATTGTATGAGCAGCCTTGCATAGGAACTAGCACCTTATGCATCTCTTATGTTGCCCGTCTGAGTGCCACCTCAACTCAACAAATTAGAAGTAGCTCAACGCTTTTTAGGGTAAAGAAATACTCTGATTTCCATTGACTCTAATAAATCGATTTGTCAGCCCCTGCATCGATTTCTTTAGTTTTTATAAAAACAATTTTAAAAAATCATGTGATAGTTGACGGCAGTAGGTTTATTTCAAGGAAACCAAACGAAAAGAGAACCAGAGAGAGAAAAGAGGAGAAGGAAATATGAAGAAGAAAGAAGAGAAAAAAGAAAAACGTGAAAAAACAGAAACGAGAAGAGAAAATGGAATGAAAATTGTGGAACTCCTATTGATTATCCACCTATAGTAAAAATTGATACTTGACGGTGCGCATGCAATGGTAGCCACCCGAGCAAATAATTTTTGGGGCATTTGGTTAAAACAGCTCTAATTTAGTAGTATTTTCCTCTCAGATTTAGTAAATTCTTCCAGGCCAGGTTGGCAACACTAATCATAAGGATTAAAGTTCTAATACTCTTCTTCAGTTATAATCTTCACGATACTAGAAGTATATTTCTTATGTTATAACTTTTTAGTCAATTTTCCTTTAAAAAAATTTTATTTCTTCTTGCAATTTGGGAGTGAATTCAAGTTTAATTTCACAAAATTACAAAATAATCAAACAGATACTAGTTGGGTGCAAGTTGCATAACCGCAGTGATTGGGCTACTGCAATTTTCTAATGATTTAGTGAAAACTCTACATAGAGTATTTAAGATTATCCAGAAAAGTTACCAAGCAGCAGTTGAAAAGTCCAGTAGGATTAGCAACAAGAGACCAGTCATTGAAAAGATAATTAAAACGAAATAAAAATTTTAAAATGGTGAAATATTAGCTGAAATATTTCTTTGAGTTGTTAAAAATTTTACCCTGTAGCCTATTTCCTAGGGAGTACCTTATTTTACCAACTTTACTTACTGAGTTTTCATTTTATGGTAATTTGCTACACTTCGGCTAATATTATCTTCATTTTACCTGATTATACTTCATATAACCTGGTATTACCTGATACCCTCTCTGGTGCCCTTCAAGGCGCCAAAGGAAGTTCTTGAAACGCCTTGATTGTGAAAAAAAATTATATGCTTATTTTATGCACATATTTTTCTTGTATCTACTGTTTACACTCGTAAGGGCAAAACGCACACCACTTAAAATGTATTAATGCTAAATATCAAATTTTATGCATTAATACTATATTTGAAAATAATTTCTAACGTTAGTATTAAATTAAATGATAATTGACCTTATTTCTCTTCAGTACCATCGTAAACAATTTTGTCACCCTCAGTAAAATTTTAATAAATTTAGTAATAATTGACATCATTTCTCTTCACCATCGCAAGCAAAGTTGCCACTCTTAGTAAAATTTTACTTAATTTAGTAAAAACAGACCCGAGCTATTGAACTTAGTATATTAAGGTCAAATTTGATAATTTTCGAAAATTTAGTAAATTTACCTGAAATATTAAAAAAAAACTTTAATTATGACACTTTTGAATATAGATGGAACCAATCAAAGTATTTTAGCTCGATTTTCATCCAACTTTTCCGAATAACCTGCCTAAATGTAAAGGTTTATTGTTTTTCCAGAGGATCAATGTACCTGCAGCAACCTGCAGCAAGGGAAGGTTTTATGCTTTCATGTGATCTTAGAAACCACCAAACCTGCGGAAATAAGAAGGTTCAAAGGTTTGTAACATAAGGATGGACCCTAACCCTTCTGAAATGTTGATAGTAGTGTAGGCTCAGATCCTGTTAAAAAGCAACAAACCTTCATGTTTGTGCAGGTTCAGTGGTTTCATTGTTTCTTCTGAAACACACAAAAATGTCACTTTATTGCACCTTTGATGGTTCCGCGAATCCTCTGCAAATAATAAATCTTCATATTTCCAAAGGTTAAATGGAAAAGTTGTGTCCATAATTGGTCCACGGAAAAAAAGAAACCAACGTCTTACACACGACAAAACAGAAAAAAGCAAATCCATTACTTCTGCGTTGTTAAGACTGCTCACCTCTGATCAGAAATCAGTGATATGTAACGGAGCCATAAAATTGACCCATGAGAAAAAAAAAGAGTTTTGAGTTTTCGAAAATTAAATCCAGTTTGTGAAGCTAGAACGAAATGACTAGTATTATCCTGTTTTCAGTTAATGAAAGTCTTTCTGACTTGAGCCTGACTTCATTGTGCTCTATTGTATGGCTCAACTTCTCAGAAAAGAAGGAAAAGTTCCTGTTAGGTGGGGCTCAGACAGACGACGTAAGTGATGTAAAAAGTACTTATGCGGTCCTTACGTTGAAAGGTGAAATTTCTCAACTTTTGACGTAAGAGAGCTTATGATGAACTAATGGAGAAGCAATAATTTGGCAAAACCTTCATAACTTGATCATGGTCTGTTCACTGGAAATGAGGGCAGTTTTAACTGAACTTGTGCATGAAAAACTAAATCTATATGAGGCCTCATCTCCTTGGCATAAAGGATAAAATTATGAATAAAGACATGAAGAGGAGCATAGCTGATGTTTTGGTTGCTTCTTTTCCACAAGGGTTAGTTCTAAATTCTCCGTTTAGTTGAATCATGGCCTAACTTGGATAAAAGATTTTGGCCAAAGTTCAATTTTTATTCCAATCGTGTGAGCAGCCTTGCATAAGAACTAACACCTTCTGTGTCTCTCATGTTGCCCGTCTGAGTGCCGCCTCAACTCAACAAATCAGAAGTAGCTCAACGCTTTTTAGGGTGAAGAAATATGCTGATTTCCGTTAGCTCTAACGAATTGATATCTCAGCCTATGCATCGATTTCCTTAGTTTTTATAAAAAAAATCGTGTGACAGTCGGCGGCAGTAGGTTTATTTCAAGGAAAACAAAACAAAGAGAACCAGAGAAAGAAAAGAGGAGAATAAAATATGAAGAAGGAAGAAGAGAAAAAAGAAAAAGACCAAGAACAGAAATGAGAAGAGAAAATTGAATGAAAATTGTGGAACTTCTATTGATTATCCACCTATAGTAAAAATTGATACTTGACGGTGCACGTGCGGTGGTAGCCACCAGTGCAAATAATTTTTTTGGGCATTTAGTTAAAACAGGCGGGATTTAGTAGTATTTTCCTCTCAGATTTAGTAAATTACTCCAGGCCAGGGTGGCAAAACTGATCATAAGGATTAAAGTTCTAATATTCTTCTTCAGTTATAATCTTCACAATACTAGGAGTATATTTCTTATGTTATAACTTTTTAGTCAATTTACCTTTAATCAAAATTTTCTTTATTCTCGCAATTTGGTAGTGAATTCAACTTTAATTTCACGGAATTAAATAGTATTAAAAAGATACTAGTTGGGTGCAAGTTGCATAACCACAGTGATTGGGCTACTGCAATTTTCTAATGATTTAGTGAAAGCTCTACATAGAGTATTTAAGATTATCCAGAAAAGTTACCAAGCAGCAGTTAAAAAATCCAGTAGGAATAGCAGTAGGGACCTATCATGAGTTCCGAGCGGGAGTCCATATATGGGCATAAAATACTGACGGGGCACCTCTGCTGCCATCTATAATTGTGTCTAACGCTGACAGGAAATAATTTATTCATGGTTTATTGATCAACTAACTGGTCAATGACACCTTTTTCAAGGTTAATTTATTTGTTTTTTCTAAGTGTAATTATT
>JAQQPU010007640.1:10687-38159 GCA_029168905.1 Artemia sp. Kazakhstan ARC1039 | reverse complement strand
TATATATATATAAATATACATTGTATTATATAGGCTACCATTAATGAAAATACTCTCCAAAAAGGTATTTTTCAAAATATAGAAGGTAAATGACCCCCTTCCTATTGAAACTTTTGATAAGAAGGGGCTTATCTGTCTACTTTGCCTATGACTAAATCAAAAATCGTTAGTTAAGATTAGGCTAAATTAAAAAAAAAAATCTTGTATTTTACCAATATTCTGAAAGGGAACTCTATGATTTCACACATATTCATCAGGCCAAGAAAAAGAAGAAAAAAGCTGTTTAAGGTTAGAATAATAACACAAAACACTTATTTTAAAGCAGAAAATAAGTAAGGTTTTTTCAACGTTTATCTTATCAAAGAAATCAACATTGACCCTTAAATTAAAAAATAGTAATATATTTCTTGTAGTGTTTAGGGTTCATTTTTTCAGCAAAGATGTCTGGAAAATAGTCCTCTTTCATTTCTGAAACCTGGTAGGATTAGATGTTGAAAATACCTATTTTGTGGTATTTTCATTGGAATTCATTTCATTTTTCTATTTTTATAAAAAATTGGTATTATAAAAAATTGAAAATTCAGAGTGGCATTTTATAAAAATGCCATTCCTATATTTGAAAAAAATGCATTTTCTTCCCTCCCTTGTACATTTTCATGAATTGACGCCCTGACCAACTGAAGTCTGAAAAATTATGAAATTGTAGTCTTAGTTTTGCTTTTAAAAGTACAGTAATGTTAATAAAACTGAAATAAAGGACACGATAGTGTTTCAGGCTAGGGGCCTGGTAAGAAAGTTAGGGGAGGCATGCGGATCTTCAAACTCTCCAGACCATTTGAGATCTTGTAATTTTTGGGCATGTC
The DNA here is from genome assembly GCA_029168905.1 of Artemia sp. Kazakhstan ARC1039. Taxonomy (NCBI): domain Eukaryota; kingdom Metazoa; phylum Arthropoda; class Branchiopoda; order Anostraca; family Artemiidae; genus Artemia; species Artemia sp. Kazakhstan ARC1039. The sequence continues at coordinate 37,296 of JAQQPU010007640.1, read as the reverse complement.
ATGTGCATAGGGAGGCATAATTCGATTCAAAAGTCTAAAAAAATACTTTGAATTTCATGATTCCCTTTATTTTTCATGTGGCCTAATGTATCTGTGTTCTCACTGTACCCTCACCCCCTTTCCAAATGTGAGCTGTCTAAAGTAGGTTCCTGCATACTGCCATTACGCATGTTATTTTAACATTACAATTAAAATTGATATTCAATAGCAGCAGTATTGACAAAATTTAATGCAGCAAGATATATTTATGCAGCAAATATGATCTAAAAAGAGGTAAGACATGGTTTATCTCTTTGTGGTCCATGATTTGTGATTAAACTGCCTGTAAAATGCTTCTCAGTATTCTCATTTTTGTTAAATTAAGATTTGCATGCTAAATACTGTAAAACATAATCAAACTAAGTGTGACTTATCTTCTGCAAGCAGGTAGTTCCACATCTAGGGAGCTTCCCATTTCTAGGACAACATCTAGGGAGCTATCTCAATTTCTGTTGCAGATAGTTTCTTAATTTTTCTTCGGAATTTCCACATTTTTTTTTTCAAATGGGAGGGCTCAATTTAGCCCTCTGTAGGATTAGGCATTGCCACTTTTAACTTATTGCTTTATACTTCTTGTAATTATTTTTTTGGAATTTATGATTCATTGCATATTATTTGGTAACAGTGTAGTTGTCTGCTCTTGAGATTTTGTGAACTAAACGCTAAAGCAAATGGATTTATGTTTGATTACATTCAGAAAATTTTCTGAATGTAAAATTCAGAAAATTTTACCCCCCCCCCCTCTTGCCTGGACATAGCCCTTGGCTATATACATAGGCATTTTGAACCAACTTGTTGAAAATAAGTACGAAAAATAATACCAATCAACAAATATTAATAAAAAAAAATGGTTACCTATAATCTATTTTATGTTTTTTGACTTCCTCTCCGTTTTTGCACTAATGCATGCATCTTTGAATCAAGTAGCATTACGTCAATCGGAAATAGCAATGTTGAGTCATCTTAAACAACCATTTTGTGAATGTTGGTGAAAATTGAATGAAGTGCTTGCACTTCTTGCGTTTATGTATGGCACCAGACAGGACACACAATTCTCAAATCTTCAGGAGTGGTTTGTTTTACTGTCAAACATTATATTTTTGTTGAACTTAACTTCTCATGAACTAAATGAATAAATTTTCTGTTTTTTTTTAGGAAATTGGATGAGATGCTTTGATAAACTGTGTCTACTGTTTTTAATTTTGATTGTAAAAGAAACTACTGTGTCATGAACACAACACCAAATCGGTTTCAAACGTCTATAAAGGGAGAATCCCCTCTCTATGCCCAAGATCTTGCTTCACAGCTTCTCAAACGAGCAGGATTAAGTGAGTTTTAATTTAGTTATGAATTGTATTTACAGTTCCTCTTTAATCTGAAGATATTCATGTATTGGATTTAACATCTTTTATACTTGTTTGATATTATTCTTTTGATATTTTTGTAGTGAATTACTGGCTGGCCGATACTAAATATTATGATTCCCGGGGGATCTAACTCATTTTAGAGGATCATCTTCATTGCGAAAAAATATTGTTTGTAGCCATTATACTGCATACAAAAAATATGTTTATTGCAATTTTTATTACAGTAGTTATTTGCATTTTAGAGAAGCAGGTGATTCAAATTAGCTACTATCACTTAGGTACGTATGCAAAATTGGTTTGGCAACAGAAGGGGGGGGGGGGCTTGCAATTTCTCTCAAGGATTCTCCTGTTGGAGCTTTGCTTATGGAATTTGCCAAAATTAAGCTCAGGGGCCCTATCGACTTTGATAGGTAGATAAGAGAATATATGGGATTTAGCCAAGCATTTTCTTGGGAATGTATCGGCAATTATCTCAGTGGTTTTTCTAGAATTTGGATCAGTGATCTACTGCGATTCAGTGTAGAGAATTTACGTGAATTAAACAAGGAGAATTATTAAAATTTCATTGACTATCGGAAAATTACTAACCTCGCATACTACTGGGAGGACTCAATCCCAAGCTTGCTGGATGATCCATGCAGACAGGCAAAATGATACACCAGAACATTTACTTGGTAACTACAACAGACCTACTAGGTAACTTGGTAAGAGATCTACATTTCTGTAACCTTTAAGCCTTGATTTTCATTTTTGATTTGTGGATTCTTGACCAAAGTAATGGTCTCAATTTTACAATCTAAGCAGAAAACGTAGACATTTTTCTGGCAGCAAGACTAATCGACGCAAACTATTAGTGCTGGCCAATTTCTTAGGAGATGATATTCATGTCCAACTGCAGACTTTGATAGATATGAAGAAGATTGTTGCAAGACCAGCAGGTCATGAGAGAGTAACAGCAGAAAGAATTCAAATCTGTTATGCATATAGTACAGAGCTGGCTAGTTTTAGAGGTGCTTCAACTGCCCCAACTCCCAGAACTATTTTTTTGAATTTTATACATCCAAAATGAGGGAAGTCATCTCAGCATTTATCAGTAAAGTAAGATTAATAAGGGAAAGTGCTTAACTCAGCTTAGATAATCCCTGCTATCTCTGCAAAAATTGAGATAATTTATAGCAAGAAAACTTGGTTATGAGCACCTTGCATTCCGCTACAGCTGACTGGTATCTCAAAAGTCCTGTGCTTTTAGTATCTGGAACCAATCTAGTTGACGCTTGTGAAATGGGACGTGTATAGACAAAAGAATAATGAGTAGAACGTGACGGATCACTGTGTTGAGGGGGATGAACTCTTCACTTTTAATTGCCAAATTTATTAAAGTAAATTCTTTTTCATAATCAAAGTTATCACATGAAAGTGTTGTAGGTGTTTTTGCAGAAATCGTCACTACAAATTATTTCCAGTAAAGCCTTTGAAAATTTTAGAAAAACCTTGCAAAATTTTGGAACTGTTTTGACCCCCCCCCCACATTATCAGGAAGGTGTTAGGGCACCCAGCATCTTTAAACAGCCTTATTAGTGCCAACATTGCAAATATTTTTAGCTATTTTTGCAAAACACAATACTTTTTCGTTATGTAAAAAGTTTAAGAATCAAGCTTACATGCAAATAATCACTTTATATATGTACTACATTTTTGAGTTGTTCAGCCCAATCTATTAATTTCAGTATTTAGTCCAATGAATCCTTCTCTTTGGACAAAGGTGGCTCGAAATTGCACTTCTTCCATGTGTTTCACCTGAATGATCAAATTTTTTGCACTACTTTGAAAATACTACTACTAATAATACTACTGCTTTGAAAATAATGGTTTTAATGAGCTTGTATCCTTAATATATAGGCTGTTATTATTAATAGGATGATACCTATAACATCCCAATCTTATACCAATTCCATTTCATAGCTCTTATTCTTGACTAAGTTAAAACTACTATCTTTTCAATATATTGGAGTAATAAATTACGTCTGTTGATAAGAAATCTTTAAATTTCAGAAAAGCCCTGTGGCAATTGGTACAAAATGTAATAAACTTTGGAGGAAAACAAGGAAACTAAAGATGATACCCAATATAATAATATTTCATTTTTTCCAGTATACAAAATAAAATACTTATAATACCACATAATCCTTTTCTATTTTAACATTTCAGCTGTTCCAACTTCTTTGTCTTAATAAATTTTCTTCAAATGCTATATATCCAATATATATTGCAAACAGTTCAAATATAAAAATTTTATCGCCTATCAATAGCTGTTATGCAAAGCCGGGTTTAACCTAGGCATGATCATCTAGAAATCTAGGCTCTGGGTCCATTAAAAAACCTTTTTTCGAAGTATACAAACAATGTTATGAACGATATACATTCGCCCTATAGTTATTATATCTTGTTATCTGCTTTGTTTTTTTTTTAGCTTGTTATCTGTTTTAGTTTTTTTTTTTTTTTTTTCTTATATTGTCTAAGCAGTTTGCAGTCTTCTATTCTAGTTTATTGTATTTGAGAAAAAAAAACATTGAAGGGCTATTTTTCCTTTCTTTGTTTCAGTTGTTTCTTCCCTTTTTCTGAAATTCGGTATCTTGATTCACCCTGGATAAATAAAAGTTTATTTGTATTTTAACTTGTCAAAGAAGTTTTTTTCTTTCTCTCGTCTAGCTCCAACATGCATACAAAGACCTTCACTTGTTTCAAAAGCAGAATCTGGTTCAGAGGATCATCGCCTTAGAAAGAAATTCCCACGAAATTGTCCAGATCAAACACCTCTTCACTTAAAAGGACCAATTATTGAGATAGTCTCTACAAATACAGTTGATGAACTCCAATTCACCCCACTTAGGGTCAGATATCATTTTATTTTGTATCTTTAAAGTTTTCTCTCCTATCTTTTTTGTTACCCGGCTACCAGCGTTGTCTTTTTTTCATGTTCTCACTTTATTGAATCTTGGCTTATTTTCTGTTTTAAAATCTTCCTATTATTTAAGTCTTCTGAGGATGAGATACTGGATAACACTTTAATTCCATAGTTTTTCGTATTTTCTGTAATTTTGTTGCAAAAAATTTGAAATGGCTCTTTTTTTCCTTTTTCTTTTTTTTGCAACAGAACCTATAGTTATAACCAAATTACGCTTCTTGGATTGAATGGTATATATTTGAACCAGAGAAATATTTATTTTTTTGTATTTTCAATAATTTCGTTGCCTAATTAAGAGCTATTTTTGTGAATTTCTCATATTTATATGTCATTTTCCTACAAAATCTATAGATGGAGCCAAAATTCTACCCTTCCCTGATTCAATGGTATACATCTGAATCAGATAAATGATATTTTTTTTTCGTATTTTGTATAATGTCTTCGCAAAAAATGGAGTTTACTGTGAAAAGTTCTATTAAGAGCTATTTTTGTGGACTTTTGATGGTAATATGTTATTTTTGGCAGCAAAATTTATAGATAGAACCAAAACTATACGCTTACCTGATTGAATGGTATACATTTGAATCAGAGAATTTTTTTATGTTTTCTATAATTTCGTTGCCTAATTAAGAGCTGTTTTTTGCGAGTTTCTCATTGAAATAGGCCATTTTTTGCAACAATATCTGTAGGTAGAACCAAATTTATCGACATAAAAAGAAGAGTAAAAGAAAAACTAGACTAAACTGTGAAAATGCTCAAGAAAATAAAATGAAAACAAACATTAGAAAGTGCTACTCTACAAAAGAAAAAAAAACGAAATAACTTACACCTGAGAAACTATATTCGTTCTTTGTAAAAGTTATAAACATTTTGAATCTACTAGTAAAACACTACATAAGTCTAATCAGAGTGAGGTTCAACACCTCGTCTTGTCCGTGTATGCTCGTGTAGTTCGTGTTTTTTGCAGTGATTCTCCGAAATTTCGTATTCTTCTTTAAAACTAGAATTATTCGAGTTTATGATTTGTTTTCTAATTAAAATATTATAAATGTGGTTTAATATGTAATCACTTCCACCCTTGTGTATTCCGTTCGCTTTTTTTGTGTGTGTGTGTATGTGTGTGTGTGTGATTCTTGTAAAACTTGCTAACAACACAGCGCAAACATCAATTAGAGAGAAATCTGTTGTAGTTTTATGTTGTATGAACCTATCTCCTAAATTTTTTGGATATTTTGTCTACATAAAATTATCCAAAAGAGCTAGGTATTCTTGATTTAGCTACACGGAGGTTATATGCTTAAGGTTTATTTTATCTTATATTCTTCTGGCTCTTTATAACGGCTAAATGACAAAGACTTTTCTGTTTCCCCTTCTACTATACGTTTTGGTTCATTTTAGTTTTTCTTTCTTCTTTGAATCGTTTTGCGAATCCCTTTTTAGGATACCTGTTCTGAATTAAAATATCATTAATGAATATCTTCTCGGTGGTCTAGGAAAATATTCAACTGTAGAATCCACTTTGGTGGCAACTTGCCCCACTGCTAACTAGGTTTTGGTCGCAGCATCTAAGTAGCAACTCTGAATTTATCTGCAATATATTCTCTGATTGTGTCATTCCGTTATTATTATTAAATTAAAATAACAATTTTTTTTTAATTGAAAATAAGAAACAACATTAAACCTTAAAACAAACAGAAATTATTACGTATATGAGGAGGGTTCCTCTTCTCAACACCTCGCTCTTCAAGTTTTTTTGACATTTTTTAAGAACTTTTAAAAAACCTTTTTATTGTTGTAACTAACCGATACTCGTGTTTCAGCTGTCGTTCTTAAAGAATTGGAACAAAATTCAAACTTTAGCGTAAAGTGTAAGGTGTTGAGGAGGGGGAACTCCCTCAAATACGTAATAATTTCTGTTTGTTTTAAGTTTTAATGTTGTTCCTTACTTTCAACTAAAAAAAATTGTTTGTTTTATTTAATTTCTGATCGTTTTTTAAATAATGCCTGGAAATCTGGCTCCACCTTCTCGAAAAAATTGCCCTTCCCAAGAAAATATCCGCTAGACAATTCAATCCCGGTGAAAATTTACCTCGAACAACTACCTTTCATCGCCAACATCTCCACGTATAAAGTTAAGTCAGGAAAGATAAAGCAAGACATACAAAAAAAAATTTGTATAGCAATTGTGGCAAATTCCACCAGTTTAAAATTTTCCCTGAAAAGTTCGCCCCCTGGAAACTTCACTCTCCATGGAAAATTTTCCCTCGGGAAAAACTTCCCCCCTCCCCTTTGAAAAATATATGCATACTTCCCAATAACAAATACTATACGTAAACAATGGGCAAATTTTATCACTTAGAGACCTTTCTGTAGAGGCTTTGGGGGGTTGTGTTATCTCCAGAGGCGTAGTTATTGGCCCTTTCAACTTTTTCTGAACAAAATGTCTATCTCGAAATTTTGATCTGACGATTCTGGGAAAAAAGGGGCATGGGATGAGGAGAAGAGAAGTAAGAAGCTTCACTATACCAAAGAAGATCAGAAATAAATTCAAAAAAAATCAACAGAAATCTATCAGTGAACAAACGAGACCGAAAACGAACCGAAAATTTAATGAATAATCAAGTCAAAATTAAAACGGAAAGAAATTACCACAAACAGGAGCGGGACTAACGTCCCATAAGCCTTCCAAAGGGCAGACGTCATTTGCACGTTACTGAAAATAATTTTAATGTTGAACAATGTGATTTAGTTTGTTATAACATCAGTTAAAACACAACAACAAAAAATACATCTCAAGCCCGATCAATATTAACAATTACGAGTGGTGCTACCTACCCCTTTTTTGCTACTACTACTGCTACTAACAACCAGGGGTGAAGCTAGGGTTTTGACTTTTGAGGGGGGATATAAAGAATGTCCCGACCGATGAATTGTCCAGTGTTCTGACAAATGTGGACACATGGGCTTAATTAAGACGCTCAGAGCTAATTGGATAATGAAAAGCTTATATCTTAAACATTTAATGCATTGACGCTTATCACGTTTGTTACAATAAGGTGCTTAAAATGTTTGCAAAATCACTAGCTTCCTTCCATGCATGAAAAATCGTATTCATATTTTCAGTATCTAATTTCTAACTTTGTAAACACCATAATTCCAAATTTGATTTACCATACTGTCAGTACTTCCGTCTTTCTTTTTTTAATTCTTTTAATTGCTCCTCACTAAATAAATATCGCTTCGCTCCAAAATCATGGAAAAATTTTCCATCCATTCCGTATTTCTTCAATTCACACATTCATGCCTTCCCTACTTCCCATTCTTCCTTATTTTTACCAAGGATCTGTCGCTCGGGAACTTCTTTCATAATATTCTACTCTCTTCTTCCAAGCTGAAAGATTTCCCGCTAATATTCCTTGCTGCTTTTCTAACTTTCTTTCCTAGTGCCCTATTAGCTACTTCACGAACTATTTTCGCAAAATCAATTTATCCGTCTTTGACGCTATCAAATTCTAAACTCTCAAATTTCATATCAACTACTCTTAGATCTTCTTCGATTCTCATTCCGAAGGCTATCAGCGTCATAACTACCTGCTAAGAACTTACCCTTTAGTTAGTAGCTTCGATTTGGAGCTATTCAGAATATTTAACTAAGGTAGAATGGAGTGGTGTTGAACCAGATTTTTTTTTTTTTTTCAAATTGAAGTCACGTATTTTCGGTATTTGAATAAAATGTAATTTCTAAAATTGAGACAGAAATGTTAAATTTTGCAAAGAACTTCATAGTTTTGATGCATTTTAATTTTTCAGGCCAGACGGAAACTTGATTTGGAATCCGATTCTTCAAGGCCGTCGAGCAGTTCCAGTACAGCCTCTACACCAATACAAACTTCACGGGGGATCAAACGACCTCTTCCTATGAACTTATCTCTAAAGCCAGATCCTTCTCCGTGTCCTGGTAGAACAAGACAAGACGCATCACTAGGCATTATTACTAAAAAATTTCTTCAGTTGCTTGAAGCTGAGCCAACGGGTGTCTTAGATTTGAATATTGCGTGCAATAAAATTGGTGTGCAAAAAAGGAGAATTTATGACATCACTAATGTTCTTGAAGGTGTTGGACTTATCACAAAAGTTTCAAAAAATAATGTTCTATGGCAGTAAGCATTATCTCTCTTTCAATTTTAATTTAGGAAAAGGTACAATCAGGAATAACCTATGGGGGAGGGGATTTTATTTCGTTAGCATAACTGTAATTTAGTAACGAGCAAGTTACTTTCAGTTAATCGAGTGGATTATATAAGTGTACAAGTTGGTCTGGTTTCTTCTGACTTGGTTGATTTAATTGCAAGTTGGGAAAAACCATGCAGTAATATGCATGTTGATTTTTGTAATTCTCATCACGATAAAAGAAACCATAGCATATTTTTTCAAGTACAGTATTGGTGATTTTTACCGGGTGGCTTTTCAAATAGACAAATCGGAATATGCTTTTAGTAATCTTTATTGTTAGGACATTATATTTTTATCTACTTAGTATTCATCAGCATGGCACATGAAAAAAGAAATAATCTGATTTGTCTTCCAAGCTATATTTGTTTTTGTTCGTCCAAATAATCCCGAATCTTTGGGTGAGTGGCATAAAAGGGCGTTTTGAAAGAGTCGAAACAAAACAAAGAGATTTATTTGTTGATTTTTTTTTTCTTCGTTTTTTTTTTCATCTTCTTATGCATGTCCTTTGGTTAAAAGATTCATTTCAAGGGGTGGGATCAATGGCAGTTTTTCGGAGGATATTTTCAAGCAATAACATAAATATAGGGAGTTCTTCAGACCTCACAAGAGAGGGAAAGGATCCTCCCTCCCCCATGTGTAGATGTGATTCTTTAAAAAAAAAAATGGTTCTTCATCATATTATTTTTATTAAAATTTTTTTGTCTACAAATGACGCTGTTTGTAAAATCTTCGCAAATCCAGAAAAGTATACTTATTCCTGTTTGCCTATGAACAGTGCATAAACACATTCATGCAGACCTAGTCGAGGAATAGGTGGGTTGGCTCTGAGACTGATATGAAGCCCCCGCACCCAAGAAAAATAGTAGCCTAAAAAGTCACTTTCCCACTTTTGGATCTCTCTCTCTCTCTATCTATCTATCTTTCTTTCTCTCCATATATATTTCTCTATCTCTTTCTTTCTTTCTCTAGATATTTCTTTTTTTTTCCTCTCTCTCTCTCTCTCTCTCTCCCTCTCTCTCTCTCTCTCTATTATCCGTCCCTGTCTGTCAGAGTTCTAGCTATTTGATACTAATAAGTCTGTAGGGTGTTAAATTCGGCATGTTCATTATTTTGTTAAAGTTCGTTTGAGTTTGTTAAGTTGGTCTTTGTTTTAACTTTCCTCTATGCAATTTTGAGTGTAATGCAATTATAGTTTAAAATAGATTCTATTCTACAGTGCTAGAATTGTACATACGTACACTCTGTCGATCTGTGAACTGGAGGCCCTTTCGCTTTTGACCCCTTATCACACTGAGTTGACAAAGCGTACCAGTGACTTAGTGAGATTTGCACGGGGATCTCTCAAACCTTTTTGAACTTCTTCAAAAAATAGATCTGTCAAATTTCAGAAATTCTTTGAATTACCCTTTATAATACATTTTACCTTTGGATGCAATGTCTTATGACTGGTGTTGCCAAGATATGTAAATTGTTTTCTCCTTCCTTCCTCTAACTAGGAATTAGGGATATTTCCCTTCGTGATGATATTGTCGATTGTAGTATATTATTTAGTTTTGGCTATGATCAACTATAATTTTTACGTCTGTAACACAGATATATTGCAGAAGTTTTATCTTATTTTTTATTAGATGGAAAGGCGGTATGATCTAAAAAATTATTCACCGTGTTTTTCATACACACATAAGTGTTCAGTGTGTATTTATTCATTAATAAATTTGTAACAAAAAACACTTCAAAGTGGTGTTCTCCCTAAGGCTCTATGACTAGGAAAAAAACAGTGTCTTTCTTTGAGAATGGACACACTTTTTTTTGACGAAGCTTTCCTAGAGAATAGATGAATTTACACCGGGACATTTCAACAATATATTAATTGGCCTAATCAGCAAAAGATGCAAAATAAAAGAAATAAAATGTGGTTCGATTTAAAGAGTTGAAGCAAAATTGTGCCGTAAAAATGACACAATGGATATTCTTCCTCAGCCGGGTGAGGTAATAAAATGAAAAATAAAAAAAAATTCTAGGGCAGGTGGGACATAGTTGAGGTGGGGGTTTGCTGGCATTTTTCATATATATTTGAATATTCATGGTTGTGTATGTGAACTAGCAACGTTAAGATCATACTGTAAGGGGGAAACTTTCTCCTGGGAATTTCACGAAAACGCGTTGAAATGGACGAGAGTTGAGACTTGGGGCCAAGAAATGTTTTTTTTTTCTAATCGTGTTATGCAAGTTTCCCTAAGGGGGCTATCTTCTTCTTTTTTCAGACAGCAAAGTAACAAAAGGTTATTTGAAAGTGAAATCGAAGTTCTTGAAGCCAAGGAAAATCAATTGGATAGATTGATCGCACTTGCTGGTAAATTTATTTTGTATAACATTATTCCTGGTATTATAGATAATTCTTATTGTTTTTGGTAAGCTAGTTATTACTATTTGTTTTTGTGCATGAGGGTATAATTCTTCATGCACGTGAGTATACCACTCCCAGTCCTTTTTTTTTAAACGAAACAAAAATTGCCAAGTAAAAAGTGTAGTTCATTTAGTGCCAGCGAGGGCCAGCTGAGTATCAAAGACTAAAACTTCTTAGTGTTTAGTTACATAATGATATTATGCTGTTAGAAATTTTTTATTAAGAAAATATTCCAAACTAACAAAAGAATAATCAATTCTTATTCTATGCCCTTCTTAGAATACTCTTGTTCCGTTTGATATCATAGTCTAACCAAATATCAAAAGTTTAAAAAATACCAAACATTAAAACAAAATGTGAAAAATATCAAGATAAGAAACATTATCTGAAGAGTTACCCCCGTTCGTAGTACCCGAATCTTTAAAAAAGATAGTTGGAACCAGGATACACATCAAAGAATCTAGTCTCTTGTTGGTTCCAGATATGACAAATTTGTTCAGATCTTAAAGATACCTTTAAAAAATTGTTTCAAGAAAATTCGGTTAATTGTTAAAAGAAATGGAATAAAACATGATTCAAAAGAGGTTTGGTCTTGAAAAACGCAGAACTACTAAATTCGGCGTGTTTGATTGGCCTGGGATAGACTTTTAGCCCTCTATCTAAAACAAAATTTGGAATTTTGTATTGAATCAGATCAACAACGTTTTTGGACTGTCCTAGGTCCTTGCGTCGGCTTTGCAGTATGTTGCCACAGTTGGGTTCGAACTCTGGGTTCAGTATTACCACATTGAGATCAAACCTGCTGGGCAATTCGGAAGTTTGTGTTTTCCTTGAAAAGTGTGGCTATTAATGTTTTTCTTTTTTTCGTGACTGGTTAATCAGATCGGCTGAAGCTGGTCATCGCAAATTGGGGAAGGGCTCCTTCGGACAGATATTTTAAGTTCTAGAGTTCTTTTCAAGTAGCAAAAGGAATCGTGCCACAACAAAGTACATGTTTTAGGCATTTTGTGCCGCAAAAATTTGAGATAGTCAATAATTTTAAAATGCTATTGTTCTGGCTCAGTAGAATAAAAACTCTAGCCTTGATTTTTGTAATATGCAGAAGTAGATTTGCCAGTAAAACACGTCTTTAAGTTTTTTTTGTTATTTTCCTCTTTTGGAAGAAATTCGTGCATTTGGTTTTAATCTTGTTTTGAAAATTGAAGTCTTTATCATTGCTTTCTTTCTAATGACATCCCCTTTTTCATTTCCAATCAAAGATGAAAATTGAAAAGGCCAGTTTTAGAAATTGTTCGGTAAGAGGATTCAATAGCACAGGAATTGTGATTAAAGCCGGAAAGATGATTCATCAATAAACAAAAGTAGTAGTTCCCCGTAAGAGAACAAAGGGGCTTGTGGACAATAGAAAGCGTGTATATTTGTGCAGATCAGATCAAGAGTAGAACTCCTTTTATTGTCGGTATTTTTAATGCTTGTTTTAAAGTTTAAAGAACTACAAAGGGAGGGAATTTAACTGTAATTCATTTGCAGCACCAACAGAGAAAACACCTGCTTTTGAAAATTTGAAGTTGGGAGAAGTGGTGTCTCTGTGCAACGTTTTAATTTTGGGAATAGTCAAAGCAATTAAAAGTAAGAAATTTAAATAAATCGGGCAGAAGTTTAGATCTTACGCTTACCCAAGTGATTTCATCGTAATCTGAAAGATTGGAAAAATGAATTAGTTCTGGGAAAATATTGTTACATACAAATAATAATATTCGATCTCCCTTATACTGTACTTACTTACTTGTACTTGGATCAGGACACAAGCTATGTAGCTCTCCCTGGCGACAGGATCTAGCAGACTGTTGAATTCCAGAGGTTACGGTCTTGGGTTAATGGGACGATAATTTCAAGCCATGAATGGTCCCATCTGCGACCATGTCTCAGGAAACCGCCAATTGGCTCGATGTCAGATTTGACTTTGTTAAGCCAAGTTTCGACTTGTCCTCCATGTCGTTTCCTCCAATAAGGTGCTGGTTTGCAGCGTAGGCTTTGATATGTGAAAGTCTCGGCTGGTCTTCGGCAATCATGGTTGAACCAGGACAGGCGGCCGCGTCGAATGATAGATGTGATTTCATACTTCTGGTCACATCGTTGGCGGATGATAGTATTTGGGATTCGGTCGCTGAGTCGTAACCCCAATATGCTCCTCAGGCATCTGTGTTCAAAAGTGTTGAGGGCGTGTGCCTCGGTAACTTTTAGGGGCCATGTCTCACACCCGTACATTAAGACTGGTCGGACAAGGGCATCGTAAATAAGAATTTTTGTTTTCCGGTGGATTTCCTTCCTTTTCCATAGCGGCTTCCATAACTGTGCAAAGACAGTGGAATCTGATGGAATGCGACATTGGATTTCTTCGCTACATCCGCCATTAATGTTAATGTGTGATCCGAAATACTTGAATATTTCAAGTATCTCGTATCAAGTATCTCGTAGTATTCTCTGCTTATTTCAAGAAATGAGGACTCTGTGCCTGGATCTGTCTTTGACTAGGAACTTTGGAAAAGTGAAGCGATTGCTAAAATGATTAATATTTTCGAGGTTAATTTGGGGAGCCATATCAAAGTAATGGGAAGCTGAAATTGAAATACTTTTGGGGGTAACAAGTAGTGTCTGTTTGAGTAGTGTAATTATTGCGGGAATCTGAAGTGGGAAGAAGACAGTGGAAAGCTTACTGGGATTACATTAGCCGGACAAGGATCCCCGTGTGCATGATGATAGTATGTTAAAGGCCTGTTACCAGGTGACTGGCTTGATGTGGACGACAGTACAGGTCTGCCAAATATTGGTGGTTTGCGAAAAAGTAGGAAGAGTTTAGGGCAGGATTTTCTATAAGGATCGGAAGGTTAGCAATAAGAAGGGAAATTGTTTATTCAATTTTGGACCTCGAAAATAAATGAGATGGTTTTAGGTCAAAGAATTTGAAATTTTCTAACTCTCCTGGTAAAAATATCCAATATATGACAAAAAAGAATCATATAACTTACTCAAAAGTGATAAATAGTAAAGTTGTTATTCATTCTATTATATATAGTCGTTATTTATCTGTAATGTAGCCATAGTGGCTGACGACTGTATTGATATTTATGAAACTTTCATAAATTTCGTCAAAATCCTCACTGGAAAAATTGTTTCCAACATTTTTGTAGCAGGAATTACTGTCTCGCACATACTTTTTCTTTACATGGTGTGCTTTTTGCGTTTGGGTGTAAATTTCTCCATGTTCCATAATTGTTCCCTCCATCATTTTTATATGCCTTGACATGGTCCTTTATAAGTTTCTTCTATTGCAGAAGGTGAGCTGCGTTGTGCAAACAATGATGCTGAAAATAAAGCATCTGCTTACGTGTCACAAGCCGATCTTCGATCTATAGAGATGTACAAAAACAAAACGGTTTTAGCCGTTCGCGCTCCTACTGGTACCTCTTTGGAAGTTCCTCCTCCTGAACATGTAAGTTTGTCTTATTCGATAAGGTTTCTTTGGAGCTATAAGTCCACTGAACAGAGATAATCAAAATAAAAAGAAAAGTGAACAATAGATTGATAAAGAATTCATTTAAAATATTTAAATGAGTAAAAGGGTAATCAAAAATAATTGTGCTGAAATTTGTATTTGTTGGATCTTCTAGACTAATGTTAATTATGAAATTTAGTTGACACAGATTTTATGTTATCTACAATCAGGGCCTTTCCTGAATTTTGAACGTGTGGAGGGGGGGGCAAGTATGGAAAGGTTTTTTATCCATTTTTAACTGAACAATTTTTGGTTTTACTTAATTCTAACTTAAAAAAACATAACTATGAAAAACTGAGATGAATTGGAGTCCTGCTACCCGGAGAGGGGGGGGGGAAGGATGGGTTTGAATTTATGATTTTTCCACATCTTTCTGTCATTTTAATACAATTTGCGAATCTTCTCTTTTACGTTTTGAAGTTTAATTCATGTACTGGTCAATGTTTATTTCTCTTTTCGGAAATTCAGAGGCTAACATTCGGTAATTAACTGTTTTGAGATGTTCTCTGTAACTGACAATACTCCGTGAACAGATTGCAGCATGAACTACACATAAGACAGGCAGTTGTGTGTAGTTTCTTCATGCCTATAAAAGCAAGTAACTCCCTCCTAAAATTCAGTTATTGTGATTTTTTTTTTTTTTGCTGAAATCTAATGGTATTGTACTTATATTCATCTGTAATTTTATTGTAACTGGTGAAGATATTTGTAGTAATAGGGTCATAGACACAAGGATATGTAGCTTAAAACGAAATATTCCGCTTGACTCTATTTATTTTTCTGTATTCTTTTTTGTTTTTGTTGTTTTTTGTTTTTTTTTTGCTCTGGTGAAGAAATGCCTAGAAGGGGGAAGATATGATTTATGGTGCCTATTTGTTAAGGATAATGATTTGCTTTGAAACCAAAGTTTCGAAAAATATAATTGTACCAGTTTTGATTTTAATTCCGCCTAACCTTGATTTGAAACCCAACTATAAGGCTTTGGACGCTTGTTTATCTGTCATTCTAGGCAATTTAACGGTCCTGAGTTAATTTTTAGTTTTTGGTCAACCTGCCTGAGACTGGGCGGGTGTGCCTTTCCAAAAGCTGACACACAAGTATTTGTCCAGTAAGAGTCATACTTACTCCCGCCGTTTACCCGTGCCATCTAACCAAACACTGGAAAAACTATAGGTCTCGTCGTTTGCCTGCGAGTCCAGGGGACTTGTTGGTCATGTGTCAATCCTGTGACACGGTATTCCACCTGAGACTAGAAGCGGCCAAGGCTATTAGGCCTAGGTCACTTGTTCGCCTGTGAGTGCAAATTCAGTGCCCCATTTCGTATACAAGTCCAGTGGACATTGTCCGTGGCGTGTCAACCCAAAATCAATCCGATCTTTCATCCTTTAGTTGTATGACTATCTACCTTAGTTTTGCCCTAGGAATGATGTATGGACGGTTGGATGATAGACTTATCTATCAACAAGTGAAATGACATCATTTTTATACAATCCTAAAAAGGGCTTATGCCAGAGTTGCCTCTCACCCGGACTATCTGTCTTGGCTTTTTCTACAAATAATCATGGCTCGATGACCGCAACTACTTGATTTTAGCTAAAGATGGCTTTGGCATCTCCTTAAATAGAATGTGCAAAAGAGAAAAATGACTAAGTTGCGCTTCTATTCATTTATGAAGAGTTCAGGGTAAGATGGGAGACGAGATTAGTCGTTTTAAGCTATTTACATTACGCATGATTTGGCACTTTATGTTATTATCCTTAACTATCTCTTTATGAGATTATATCTGTTATAATCCTTAATTATCCTTAACTTCAAATTGGCTATCTCACAGTTTTCGCCCTTTTGTCGTTTTGGCCTTTGGGCCTAACAGTTTTTGTGGGAGGAATTGACAGCAGGTTGACGAAAAAGGCTGAAAGGAGGGAGGGTAAGTTTTTTTGTGAGAGAGGATAGCTGGTAGAAGACTAATATCGAAGTCGGAATATCTTTTTTTTTTTAATTCTGTGTTATTTTGTTCTTTTATGGCCGACATTTTCTCATTTGTAGCAGAAAATGGTGGGAAGCTGCTGGGGAAGATCAAGAGAGCCGATAGGTAATTTGTTGGACATGATGGGGGAAGAGTAGTTTGTGGTTGATTGATAGTGAATTCGGGCGATGTGTTTATAATCGGATTTTGATGGGTAGGAGTCTGCCCTAATCTATGGGAAGCGGATTTTCATCAATATTTTAGATAACAAGTGCTTTAGGCAATGCAATTCCCCATGTCCAGTCTTTATTGACATTTCTCTATATTATTCCATATATTATTTTTCTATATACTATATATTATTATTCAATATTCTATAATAGTATTATTCGTTATTATCCATTTCCGTATATTATTCAATAATTTTTCTTACATTCGGTATGGTACTAAACTGAAAATTGAGGTCGTTGAATGCGTCTCCCGCTTTTCCTTTCTTTTGTGAACATATTTCGAGGAATTAAATCGATGTAATATGTTATGTATTTTCGGTGGACCTGTTTTCAGGCATATAGGGTTAAAGAAATGAAATACTAAATTAAATTTCATTTAAAGTTTTTTTTATTTCAAAAGAATTTAGTTCATTGCTTAGTTGGATTGTTCATTTACAAGATTTCTTTATTTGCTCTCGAGTGTTCACAAAAGATATAGTCTATTAGGGGGCACTAAAAAATTGTATTACCAAAGTCTATAATAAACCATTATGTGGATTCCCGAGTAGTGTCGGGTACTTCTATAGAGGTTGTTTTTGAGCCGTCCACAGTCAAAATTAATGAAGTGTAAACGAAAACAAAAATTATCAGGGAAAATTGAATGACTAATGAGAAAGAGTGACATAGGTATAAAAAGTTGTGTGCGTTTTTTTTTTTTCTTTTTTTTGGAAAAATTGAAAAGCTATTTTCTAGTGATATGTCAAAGGTCATCAGCCGATACATCGGAATTGTTGAACTTACTATAGGGTGAATTTAACACAGAACAGTGAAGAGTAATACTAGTTTGGTCTGGGCTTCTAGTCCCAAATTTCTATGTCAGATTTCTTTAAAACTCGCATGTTTTAACTTTGATCACAATAGAAGCTGTTTTAAAACGTCGACCAAGTTTTTAGGGAGTGGAACCATCGTGCCGTCGTTCAGGAAAGGCTTCCTAATTACATTGATGGCAAGCGCCTACATAAAATGAAAGTCTATAGGGGGATGAAGTCAAGCCTGCGAGGGAAAAAAATACGGAGTGGTAATGATTTGGGAGAGGGTCCTTTTCCAGGACAATGTCATACTTTTTTCCAATATTGCACAAATTCCGCACTCGTTGTGTTTTTTTAGTCTTCTATTTGTGGAGGGGAATGGGTGTAAATTTCTGTGACTTTCTCACTTCCATCGTCTTATGGGGGTTTTCTTCTCTATATTGTACTGCATTTGATCAAGAAGTGATTGCAACCAACTGTTTCAGATATTCTAATGGAATAAGTAGCCTCTGTCATTGTCCAACCTTGTGTCTTTCTAATGTAAGAACACACCTGTGATGATTATTTTTAAACACAAATTAGGCCTCATTTCTGGATAGATCTGGAACCCTCTGCCTAGCTTCTCCTCTTAAAAGAAAAATTTGCATTTTGCTGTTTTATACCATTGATTTTCTGTCTAATTTTATTTTTCTCTCTCGCCCTCTCTCTCTCTCTCTCTCTCTCTCTCTCTCTCTCTCTCTCTCTCTCTCTCTCTCTCTCTCTTTCTCTCTCTCTTTCTCTCTCTTCTTCATCCCTGTCTGTCTGAGTTCTAACAACTTGATACGAATATATCTGTACGGCGGTGTTACATTGGGTATGTCGCTGTATCTTATTACGGTTTCTATTTCTTTTTTTCTTTTTTTTTTTGTCTACTTGCTTTGACTTACAAAAGTACTTCTGTACTTATTCTTCTTAGGATTGGCATTTTTCATAAAAGATTTTAAGCAATTGTATTTGCCTTTGTTGTATGCTTAAAATGAAACTTTTATTTTGACTAGGGACTCCAAATATACGTAAAAAGTGAAAATGGTGAAGTAGAAGTGCTGCTTTGTCCCGATGAAGAAAGCTTGTCATCCAATTCCTCGCCTAGAATAGAGCACAGTCCTTTAGTACATGGAACACCTAAGACAATGTCACCTCGGAAAGTGTTATTTTCTCCTGAAAAATTTCAGCCCTCAACTAATAGGAAGATACTTTCGCCAAACAGTGCCAGTGATTCTTTTCTAATGTCCTTTATGGCGCCTAAAACTTCTCTTTCACCTCTTAAAAGTCCAACTAACTTACAGCGTGAAAAAGTGAACAGGAATTTATTTATTGTTGGTAGTCAACAAGCAGAAAATTCTCCTGTATTTGAAGGTAACTGGATTTTTCCTTGCTTTATATCCATGCCATGTTTAGTTCCTTTTTTCAAAGGGTATTTGCCGCAATGTCGAGAAGGGTATCCCAACATGCGTAATTTTTTGATTTTTATATCCGATTGACTTTGATGTAAAAGTCCAGTATTTTCAATTTGGTTTACTTTTTTTCTATGTTGAGTGCACCAAATCAATATTCTATAGCTAAGACATTCACGCCCGTTCTCTAATTCAGTATAAGTCATCAGGGCGGGATTCTAGAGGATCTCAACAAACTCATTGATTTGTCCCTAGTTTTTGCCCGCCTACCTTGTCTACTTTAAAAGCAGCTTGGTGAATTTTGTGCTGCAAGTGATTTTTGGGCTATCTCTGTTTGAACCAGTAACCTGGTCGCATTCACAGTTCTAGCGTTGCAATTTCCTTTTCTCTTTTTCAAATGCACTTTCGTCACTTGAGATTTTGTTTTGGAGAAAAAAAGAAATTTCCTAAATTTTCATGTGATTTTTCAGATGTTGCTTTATTATCGAATTTGGGGCTTGTCCCGAGATAGATTCCTGGGTAAGTGATAGCATGTCAGTTTTAAATTGTACAATAAATTTATTTGCATTTGGAAGAAATCCTTTACCGGTGTCTAATAAATTCTGTTAAAGTCGTATTCTTATTTGTGGGATCGAAAAAGAAAAATTGTCACTAACGATAGTTCACACTGTCATAAACTCTTAAATTCAGAGCAGATGTAAAGTTAATTTTAAAATCCAGATTAATTTCGCACAATTAGTTTTATTTAATTATCTTAACAACATAGATAGTTTTTCTGTATCATTTTTAAATTACTTTAAATCTTAGTCAACGCAATAGTGTTGATCACAGCTGTTACAATAGTGACAACTTAACGGTGACCCTCTTTTTTTTATTTCATGGGTCATGTCGAATGGATGGCCGCAGAAAGCTGGGTAAGGGCTCATAAAATCACTAGTTATTCCAATACCCATTATGAGACGGAGGCTTCATAGATGCACGTAAGAGTCAACGCAACAGCGTCAGAGGCAAAGCACCTTGCTTTTTAGCGCTGCTGCAGTGAATAGGCAAAGAGCAAGGTGACTCCCAAGCATTTTTTGTCATGCCACCTCGTACAGAAAGGATAGTATTAGAAGCTTAGGATGCGGTTCATTCTTACCTTAGACTATAGATCCGCCTGTGCCTCCAGAGGTACTTAGGACATCAAGAAGAAGCCGCCAATCTTCCCGAAAGTTTGCTTTTGCCAGTATGTCCTCCCACTGAGCTGGATTGAGGTATTTTGGTTTCCCAGATCTATCTGATACGTTTGGTGCATGGTGTTTCTGAGTCTGCCTCTGCTATGGGTACCCGATGGTTGCCAGTGGAGCGCTGCATTCAGTAGCCGGGGATTGTCCAGTCGCTCAGTCTGTTAGAATTTAAAAGTTTCAGTGTCCTTTTACGAGCCAGAAGGAATTGGAAGGTAATCAGCCTTCCTCTCGTTGGATCACAGAGGCCATAACGCCACGCGGTTGTGTATTCGCTTTTAAAGACATCTAAAGTTAATACACAATAAACAACTGTGACAGAGGATTTTTTATTGTTTTTCCTGTTTTGGTTTATGGAGTTAAGAATTTATTGTCCGAGTCACTCATGTGGTGGCTCGTTTTTTCTTGTGTAAGTTTTCTTTCTTCTTGCGTTTTGCTATATTTGCTTAGAAAACCTAGAAACACGCTGTTTTGCATATTTTAAAACGTCTTCTCACTTAAAGCTGCCGCTGACCATTTGTTCTTGATAGATTAAAAAATAAATATCCTGATATCGATTTTTCTAAATTTGCTTTTTCTCATGATGTACCTAGACTAGCTTGGCGAAGCCTCTTAAACGTATCACATAGCTTTAAGTTCGCATTCAGTGTAGTAGTAAGGTTTTAACGTTGCAAGTCTAAATTTTGCAACTAGCAAAAATTGGCCCTAATTATACGGAAATCTAAATTGTTATGACTAAAAAGAAAATAACATGATACAGTAAGAATAGACACGTCAGGACGATTTAAAAAAAAATTATTATAGAAGTAACCTTAATAATTTTACGATATATTGTTTGTGTTTATTTACATAGACTATATTCGTTAGATTGAAGTTATCAATAGAATTATTTAGCATACTTCGTTGGAAGTTTTGTGTTGATTTTAAAAGGATATCCAAATTAGTTTAAAGTTGTATTTTGTTGGATAATAATTCTCTCAGCATGTGCTAAAAGCACCGGCTTATTATCAGCAATATAAGAATAGGAAGATGACTATCTTGCAACTTAATCATCCGAAATTATGTTTGATTTTAATGTCAAGAACATAAACACTTTGTTTTTCTAATAAATTATCTTAATTTGTTTTGCAGGTGTTGAAGTGAAAAGTGAGCCTTTCCTAGAGTTAGAACCTCCTTTGAGTGTTTCAGATTACAATTTTACTCTTGGTGAATCAGAAGGGATTGCAGACCTGTTTGACTTTAAATTATGAACTTGTTTTGCACTGTGTTGCAGAGGGTTTCTGTACTTTTAGTTTTAATTATGTCTTCATATGTAGTTATATTTAGGTTGTACTATTTTGAAGGCTTTTAATTCTTTTATGTCTTAAGAAAATTAATTTCACCTATTAGTTTCAGTGTCTTCTTCTGCCCCCACCCCCCTTGTTCTTACTCTTTCTTTCACTAAGCGTTTAATTTATTTTTGTAACATTTTTTTTTTTCGGGGCGGGGGGGGGGGGGGTAGAGGAGATATTAACTTTCCATTGCCCTTCATTGGAAGCTTTTTGCTCGCTTATAGAGGGTTTGATTCCTTTTTGACAAAATCCACGTTTGTAAATTTTCATCACTGCTAAGAATTAGATGGTTAGTTCCAATCGAAGACCGTAATTTTTCTCAAGGGATAACGGTCACACAGATGTTGCTATGCGAATTCCTGTGAATATATCTGATTGAAGCAAAACTTATGAAGTCTTCCAAAAAAAAAAGGGAAAAAATATCTTTTGAATACTGTTAACAACAGTACTCGCAGTACAAAGCCACCTGAGGTTGCCAAAGCAGCACAAAGCCATGTAAATTCCTGGGCTATTTTCACCTCAACAATCGTCACTCGTCTAATGAAAACGTTTGTACGATGAGCCAAATTGACCGTAGACCACAGAGATTCCAGACGCGGCTGTATAAATTACGAATAGTTCGTTCTGATCAATGCATATGCTGGAAGCTTTTATTATTCTAATCATATATTTGCCGGCCAAATCTTTTCAATTTAATCTCAAAACAGAAGCGGACCAAATATGTTCTCGGACGAAGAGATTTTTTCATGAGACAAAAGGAAATCCGACTGCTGGAGTGACAACTGACTCGTCTTGGACCGTGATGATAGGGAAAATATCATTTGGCAACGTCTCATTTTGAATATGTTTACAACGCGTTGTAGACCGGAAGCCTCAAAAGTTAAGCAGAATGTTCAAATCTTTGACCGTAACTCACCATTTTTCGACCGAAGTACGACGTTTATGTTATGACAATGTACATATTAAAAAGCATGAATAAGCTTATGGGGGCAGCTGGTGTCATGTCTTGGTTGTCTTGTATAGAAAGGCCATTTGAAAACGCTGTATAAAGCAATATCTGTGTTTTTCGGTGGAAGTAGAGAACTGTTCGACCCTATTGTCCTTCTTCTAGACGGAATCCTGAGGTTAAAGCAGTCAAATTCTTCCTTCCATAATTATCTAAAGAATTTGTCATAGAAAACTTCAAAATTAACGACTAAAATGGGCTTTTAAAGGCTTAAGGTACCCCTCCTCTTTAGAAAGGCTATAGCCCACTCTCGCATTAACATTAGGACTAATGAATTAGCCGGCTGGCTCGTCTGGATTCCTTCTCAAGCTAGCTTGATTAACTTAAGCCAGATCTTTGTAGTTTCAATATGGAAGCACTTCATAGAATCCTAATAACACAGAGGACTTAAATTAAACCTTTTGTTTTCGCTCAAGAGCTAAGATTTGTGGTTCTAGTATAATTGTTTACATTGAATTGAAATTGCTGTCATAATATTCAGTCGCTTACTTTTTCTTAGAATGAACTTTAAAAAAAGAAAAAGCTTGTGGTTTGTAAACAAACGATTTTGTATTTTCAATGTCCACAAGCGATTTTATCTTTAAGTTGAAACATTGCTACGATGCATTTGAAATCGTCAAGTTGTATCCTTTTTTGCTTTCCTTTGAATTTTGTTTGTCCGGTTATGATCCATTTGACGCCGTTTTTCTTGTATAAAAATTTAAGGATGATGCTATGCTATATTGACTGAATTATGCTGCTCTTGCAAGAACTGGCTCTACTAGAGATAGTTAAAAGAAAAGAAGGAATTCGGGTAAAAAAAAGGTAGAAATACGAGTTGCTTGAGTTGATAGTTAGTAGTTATTAATTCGAAGTTAGTGGAAGTTTTTCTCTTAGTGCAGAAGTATTTACTTATTTTCATCCCTTTTTTGTTATTGTTCCTGTAATTTTTCGCTCACCTTTTGTACGTTGTCTGTATTTATGAAATCGATTCGGTTTGTTTATTTGAACTGCCAATAAATGTGCCTACATTTCCTTTTGTTTTAACTTTTCCTCCGTTTTCTATGTACAGAAGAGGGTACAACAACATTTTTATTTTCCAAGTATCAAATTATTAGCTAGTAAACAACAATGTTTGTTTTTTTATACTCGATAGGCTGTAAGGGAAAGACGGTGAATATAAAAAAAATTGATTTTATTACCATTAGTCACTTCTACAATCAAGATTACTTCTATATGTAATTACCTTGGCGATAAAGGCATTTGTCCAAACGGGTTTGGGAACAAAAAGATGTATTGCTTGTTGAGTTTGTGGAGCCAGGAACAAAAATTACTGCAAATTCTTAATGTGAAATTTTGCGACGCCTATGAAGAGCTTTTCGAATAAAAAGAAGAGGCAACTGACTTCTGGAATTGTTCTGGTTCATGAGCGTGCCCGTTCTCACAGCACTTGTCTAACCTAACGACTCCTTGAGTAATTTAAATGGGATATTGTTTGCACACCCGTCGTTTAGTCCCGACTTACCGCCGAGTTGTTTCCGTCTTTTCTCTAAATTAAGAAGTGGATTGGAAGGCAGCACTTCCAAACTGATGAAGAGCACAAAGGAATCGTCACAACTCACTTTAAATTATAAAA
Source organism: Artemia sp. Kazakhstan ARC1039 (assembly GCA_029168905.1). Taxonomy (NCBI): domain Eukaryota; kingdom Metazoa; phylum Arthropoda; class Branchiopoda; order Anostraca; family Artemiidae; genus Artemia; species Artemia sp. Kazakhstan ARC1039. Next base: position 13,140 of record JAQQPU010007640.1, on the reverse strand, counting down.
ATTACAAAAGCTGTTTATAACTATTGCCTTAATCGTCAGAGTCATTATGTAGCTTGATTGTACATTGCTCTTGGTTATAAAATCTGTGAATGTTCATATATGAATATATACGTATATTCACCCGTCTTTCCATTATAGCCAATTAGAGGTTAAAGAAGAAATAACTCTTGTGCATCTTGTTATTGAAGAAACTATTAGGTATTAAAAAAGAAACGTAAGCATCATTTAAGCTTGGTTGCCCTGAAAAACTTTTAAATTTGAGCTGGTCTACGGGAAACTATTGCTGCCAGATCGAGTTATTTTTCAATTTGTCTACCACTGAATTTCACTAGACCATAGCTAACTAATCAAGTATGTAAGGTTTTCGCAGAATAAATTTCTCAAAAATTTAGTTGCCAAATTATTTTTTTTTCAATTGGGAGGTATTAGCCTTATCTGACACCAATAATTGGGATTCAGTTGTGTAGCCAGAGTGGATCTGCTCCCTCCCCCTCTTCAACCAAAACACGTCACAAATGTCAGTTTACCCTCCCCTTCCCCTCCTGGCAATGAGTGCAACGTCTCCAAAGTACAGTTTGACAGAATACCTATCTGTACACCCCAAAATAATAGGAAGAATATTAGACCTGCTAAAATTAAAGACTCTTACTTAAATCAAACTGACAGAGTCAGAAACTCAAATTCCGCCCCACGTGCAAGACTTGACAATCGTGCATCGAGTCGTTGATGTGTAGATAATCCATAATCCGAATAGACAAGTTTGGCTTTTTAACTTTTTTTAAGATTTTATTACCTGATTTACTCTTCTTTTTTTGATGTTCTTATCGAAAACCCCCCAATAATCACATTTTTTTAGTAATAGCCCACGACATTCTACAGTTTAGAATCCTTAGTATAATTCAAGAAATTTTAGGAACTAAATAATAAAGTGGAACTGTGGTTTATTTTTACTAATTTTACGTTAAGATATACTTCTCGACGCTCAACTATGCAAACAAACACAAGTTCTGGAGTATTTATGGACCGGGTGATGGTTACACTATGATCGAAACACGATCCTTCTTCTCTTTTCTTTCATGGAGTTAAAGATCTATTATCCGAGCTATTCACACTCGTTTTGTCTCCTTTCTTCTTGTAAATTTGCTGTGTGTGTCCAGAAAACTTAGAAACACGCTGTTCTGCGTATTTTAAAACGTTTTTTCGATTAAAAACTACCGCTGAACATGTGTTCCTGACATAAAATTGAATGTAGATTATTTTATTTTTCTACTTTCTTACTTTTTGTCCGTTGTTTGTGATCTCTGATATTAATTAGTATTTTAATGGGAAGTTTGCCTGGACTTAAGTTATGGTTTATTAAATATTCAAGTTGCCATTAATAGTTTTAGCCAATTCTTTCATAAGAAGTAAAGAAGAAGTAGGTTTAGACCCAAAAAGCTATTGTATCTGTCGTTGAAATTATTGATCAGTTTGGGAATTTAATCTACTCAGTATATGATTTAGGGCGTCCTATGAATTATATGAAGAAAAAAGTAACTGAAGGCTTTTAAGTATATTGAATGTGTATAATTTCTGGAGGGTTTTGTTTGTATTTTTTGTCTTCTGTAAGTGTATCAAAATCTTGTACGTGTCATAGCATTAGTTGCCTGAAATATTTGTAGAAGATAAAACGTATTCTTTATGCTATTAGATGATAATTATTGCGGTTTGGTTAGTGAAAGCGCCTAGTTAAGAGCGACCCTTCTAGCGGAGATTTTCTGAGCTTTGGTAGTGCAAGGAAAGTTGACTTTGCCATTTCTTTTTCTTAAAACATGGATTTCAAAAAAATAAAAACAAAAGAGAAGAAAAACGAGAATGGGGTTTTATAAGATCAACAAAATATTGGACGACACAAAACGGATTTTTTGGGAGGACAACTGCTCCCCTTCTTCAGCAATATTTGAGAATGTCTCAGAGAATCAAGTTGACATTTTCTGAGTGAGAATGCGAACGATATAGACAAGATAAAAAGACAAAAACAAAAAACGTGGAGATTCGTTGAGCTTATTAAATCCCATTCTTGCTTTTCTTTTGTTTTCTATTCTTTGTGATGACAGGCCAATGTGGTTTACGGAATTATCTTTAAACACGGATTCACTTTCCAATGATTTTCGCAGTCAGAACCGAAGTGTATGGTACATTGATAGAGACATAAAAAAATACAATTGACGCCATCTAGTGTTACGGAGCAGAATCATGAATTCATTCATAAACGTATAACTATTTTGCCTTCTTAACTTTTGCTTAGAACTAACCCTGAGAAAAAATAAAACTTTTGACAGATTGTGTAATTGTCTACATTTATTTCTAAATAGTCCGTGATCTACATATGAACCTACTGCTAACTACTTTACAATCTTTAAAAATGCTTTAAAAGCAAAATAATTCTCTTGCTATATATATATATATATATA
>JAQQPU010007640.1:0-10539 GCA_029168905.1 Artemia sp. Kazakhstan ARC1039 | reverse complement strand
TTGTTTTGAATTTATAGATCCGCTGTGTAGTGATGTACTGTCTCAGTTTATCATATTCTTTACTTAGCGTTTTTTTTTGTGACCGAGGCGCATCCTAATCGCGAAGTTGTCCAGTAGTTTCTCGGATTTAATTTATGTTCTTCTTTGTAGTTCTGGTGAAATGACTAATTGGCTTTGTAATGAGAATCGTTATTCCGGCCTAGTCAAGGCGCATTAGCGGCTCATTTCTTCTTTATCTTAGTATGTACTTCTTAAAATAAGGGTAATTGTATTTTAATTTTGAATTTAATTGTCGAATTTTTGAACTTTATGTAATATAATTAGTGAAAAATACTACATTGTAAAGTAATTGTACTGCTTTTGTTGCATTCTTTGATTGTAATATTTTAAAAATAAATATCAGGTACCGATTTTGCGATTTTGGGTTTTTTTTTTTTTTATGATGTTCCTAGTCTAGCTTGGTGAGACCTCTGAAACTTCTCGCTTAGTTTTGAAGTGCGCATTGAGTATAGTAGTAAAAAATCTAACGCTGCAAGTTTAAATGTTACAACTAGCTAAAGTTGACCCAACCTTTTGTTTTTAGACAGCTAGATTAATATTTAAAGCTTTTACAAGTAAGAAAAAACAACTTATACAGTAGGAATAGAGACACAAGGATGATTTGCATCCTAAGTAACCTAGTCAACAACATATACTTTTTTTAATTGGCCAAAAAGTAAGAAACATTCCTCTTATAGGTCTTTATTCTTTGGTCACTTTCGCACAGGCGTACGAGTATTTGCTTGATAGAGAAGGCACGCCATGATTAGGGCTACTAAAGAAAAGTCATCTGAACCCAAAGACTATCGATCGTAATGATGCGCCTCGTATACCCAATTAAAAACGCATCATTCAGCCGTACATTGGTCTTGACTGATTTTTATTAGTCACGTATTCCAAAAACTATTCTCGTGAAAAGCTTAAGAATATTTTTCCTGTTCTGCTGTAAAATTTGGAAAAAGCGAGAGATATCATCATTTCCGGCGTGAAATGTGTGATTGTCGTGGGAACCGGCTAACGTTCGATCGCATTAGGCCGTTCGCAAGGGGATCCATACCGCAGTATGGCCCAACAATTTTTTTTAAATACCAAAATTTGATTTTTTCACAAATGTAAGCTTGAGTGTCTCCCTCGAAATAATCAACCTCAAATCTGGATGTAAAACTAAACTTATATGTTAGGAAAAGTTTGACAGTGAATCACGGGGTTTCAAAATAATAGCTAGAAAATATTGGATTAGTAGCTCAGAAAGCTGGTTAGTAAGGTCATTTGATTTTTATAAATGTTGAATTTAACAAACGGCCGTTTTTTCATGATAAGTGGATGGCCATTTTAAAACTTAAAATGAGCATAAATTAGCTTTAACAAGATATCAAACTTCAAAGTAAAATAAATTATGTGAAGCGCTTTTTTTTATATTTCCTAAGGTCTAGAGTGTTATTTGAGATTTACTGCAAACTAAAGAAAGTGCTTAAATTCAAAGCTTTGCTTTGTCACTTGATTTTTCTATTGCTTTCCAAAGGAATGTATTAAAAGGAAGAAAATTCTGGTGAAAATAAAGTTTATTTAAAAACAGTAATTCCAAATTAATTGTCATAAACAAGTATTGTCTTGAAGGTATAATTTTGGTGCCACAAATAATTTTGGTGCTATCCCCCCTTCCCCCCGGAAAAATACCTGAAATGTTTGCATAATTTGCTCTTTGCTAATACCTACATGAGCAGTCACTCGATTGAGCGCAAATTGATTTTCTATTTGAAACTGATTTAATAGAAAGAAATTGTTGATGATAATTTAATACATTTTAATTATAAAACCAAATTCATTTCTAAAAATATTGCCTATTGATATTAAAAAAAACAGCTGAGACAGAATTTAATTTTTTACTGTCAATGAAAAAAGGGAGGATTTCTTTAAAGTCATTTAGTTTAATTTGCTTTTAATTGACGTAGTTGTCGTGCATAGTAATAGTAATAATATCAGCCAATAAGTTCTGTTGATAATAACAGTTAATGCTTATTAATCATAGTAGTCATGATCAGAGCGGTTCAAGGGGAGAGGGCAATCGGGGCAGCTGGCCCGGGCGCCGTAGTTGGGGGTTTCCCACTTTGATCAGAATTTTCATTTGGTTTTTTTCTTATATTTGATTCGGGAGGGAGGCGCTGTAATTAATGTTTCTCCCGGCACCACCAACCCTAGGAGTAGTGTTAGCTTTTAAGGTCCGGCCGCAGCGCACCCTAGCAACCGATTCTGGGTCCCTAGCAACCACCAGATCTTATGGATTTTCTTCAAGACGCAGGTACTTGTTATGTAATAGGGAATATTTTATTTCTTTGGTTGTTATATAAATTGTTTAAAAACCTAAGGGTGTAGAAAAAAACCCCGAGACCCCACCAGTCAAGTGGTGATTTAGTCCAAATTGATCTTATTCTAATATTTACGTAGCTTTTTCTGGTTTACACACAAGCCCTTTGTTTTAATTTTTGGTAATACAGGAACAAAGGAATGCCCTTTATGTATTGATTTTCCAGCAAGAATAAAGGGGGTCCGATATATGGTCTAGACCTCTATTGATTGTCTAATGTGAACAAGGATTCCCGTTATGCAACAAACAGCATTATGTAAGAGAATGTTGTTCTCAGCGGGTAATGGGAAATTCATTCATTGTTGGTAACACAGGAACAAAGGAATTCCCGTTATGTATTGATTTTCCAACAAGAATAAAGGGGGTCCCATTATATGGTCTAGACCTCTATTGATTTTCCAATGTGAACTAGGATTCCCGTTATGCAACAAACAGCATTATGCAAGACAATGTTATTCTCACAGTCGGTAATGGACCGGGTAATTTTCATTGTTCTCTGGCGGCTATAAAACCCGGTCACAAACGAGGAAATTCGTCAATCTTACTTTCAAGCAAAGTATAATCACCTACGGAACAAGTACTGACAAAACTCTCCAAAAGTGACCCCGCGTACCTCAGCGCCTCTAGACGCAAAATGTTGTACTACTTAACCGTTCCGAGCCAAAGTACTTTGCTCCGGCCAATAATTATGCTAGAGCGTGATTCAGGCGACGAGTGACCGGGATAAATTGTGTAACTACGGTTTTTAGTTGCCAGGTTCGCATAGGTATATAAAGGGTCACTTCTTTTGTGTGGAGAGGATAGGTTTTGTCAGTACTTGTTCCGTAGGTGATTATACTTTGCTTTCAAGATGAGTGGTAACACAACATTAAATTTTAAAAAGGATCTAGTTCGAGCTTATTTTCAGGTAAGCCTCTATGCATGTTAAAGATAGCTCCCCCTCCCCCACCAAAAAATAGCTCCCACCACCTCTTCCCTCCTTCTATTACATAGTTCTTACGGTGATAAAATAGCCTAATTTTCTCGCAAAATATACGATTTTACCCCGTTTGCAATCTCATTGTGCTTTTCCGCTAATCGATGCCCATTCTAGCAGGTGGGTAAACACGACTTAATTAACATCCGTCAAATATTTGGTTTAAAGCCTTTAATGATAGCGAACAGCCAGAAGTTCACCCTACCGTTACTGAATTAGGTAGGGACCATTCCCATATACCTTTGTCTGGTAAACTTAAGGCTCCAACGTTACGCGTGGCTTTTAAATAAAGATGTTTTTTTCTGTTCAAATTGATTGACTTATATTTACATTAAATCTTTGATTTTATTTTTAATTTTAGGGGGGCGGAGTAGGCTGTGATTACTATTTTCATATGAAAATGTGATCAGATCTAATTTAAGTTGTCAATGTTTATTCTGGGAAGGGGGGGGGATGGCGAGCGTTAGTTAATTGCCGAAAAAGACTGTTTTAACATCTGCTTTGTACAATAAATTGTCTGCCTAAACAAATTGAAGCTGTGCATCAAATTGTTATGTAAAAGCACCCTATATTTAAAGATAAACATTAGAGTAGACTAAGCATACAATTATTATTTGAATGAATGATTTTTATTACCCATCTTTAGCAATACAGAAAAGTAAAAATGGAGTAGAGAAAAAATGAAAAGAAAACAACAAAACACATTAAACAAACGAACAACTTAAATTAATACTTCAGTAACTAAAAAAAAGAAAAAAACAATGGCGAAACTATTTACATAAAAAGACAACCATTACACATTACTGACTATAGCTTCAAACATACTATGCGTTGGGTCTAAAGATTTCAGGAACTTTTCCCTCCTGGTCGCGATCACGACGAAGGGGTCAACGAGTCCGTAACGTGCTGAAATCTGGCGGTTTCTTCGCCAGGGGGGAAGGCTATGCAGATATTTTGCAAACTTATAGAACGCTGTACGGATTGTTTTTTTTATTATCAAAAGTAAACAAAGACCAGAAAGGTGACAAAGCTAAGATATGAGGGGTGGCAACGGAATTGAAGATCCGTGCTAGAATGCGGCGGTTATATACGCGTTTGCATGACAAAATCATCCCATACGCTTTTCGGACTTTCTGTTCGAGATCATTTATTAGACAGGACCAGGTAGCTTTAAGATTAGACCCAATTGGCAAACCAAGGTAAGTCATTGATGCTGCTGCAGTAACAGTATTACTACCTAGTGCAAATATGACAGGCGCCAACTCTTTCTTACGACAATTAAAGACGACCACCTCGCTTATGCTGGAGTTGAATTCTAGGCCTATTTTAGCATATTCGCTAGACAAAACTCTGAAATTACTCTCTATGCCACTGACAGATCTACTCAGACTTAAAATGTCGTCGGCATAATTAACAAGAGACAAATCAATTCCACGAAAAATAAAGCACGTTTTCACCGTCTTCTGAGCCTCGATGATACTATTATTATAAAGAGGCGGTGATAATAAAGCCCCTTAGCGAACGCCTTTTCGTACTGGTATGAGGAAATCGGATACAGTCGGGCTCTGGTTTTTTAGTACCCTTACTCTAACCTTCAACTTAAAATACATGTTCCTATAAGTAGCAACTATAGATCTGTCAAACGCAGATCTGTCTCTTAAACGCAGAGACAAGCAGTTGTGCATGGATACCCGAATCAGAAGCCCCGCGGACGTCGTAGTACCACGGTTTCTCCTTTAGCATCTGCATCCAACAAAACATTAGACAATCGGCTATGCACGTGCTCGCGGCTAATATTTCTCTTGAAACCGAACTGCGAATCTGGCATACTACAAAGATACTTTATCTCCTCAATAACTAATAACTCCATCAATTTACAAAAAACGGGAGCAACGGTTATCGGGCGGTAAGAACAACCTTTCTTGATGACAGGGGTGATTACACCGGTACAAAAAATATCTGGCACTAGACCGCCACTAAAAATCATTTGGAACATAAGTGCTAGATGTACTGTTAACAGTTCACTACCGAGAATCAGATGCATACCACAGATATTATCTACTCCTTTAGAGTAATTCTTTTTTAGTTTAAGGATAGCCGAACGAAAAACCGACACACTCACTACGTGGCCAAGATCCGGTTCCAAAGATTCTAAACAGAGATCAAGATCTCTCTCAAACTTGCACTTCAATTCAGGACCAGGTGCAGCAAACTCACTCGTGAAACAACTATTCTATTCACTTTCACTAGGGGTGGATTCGTTACTGGGCGCTTTTGCAGATCGATTCTTCTTGATGAATTTCCAAATTTTATTTGGATCGACTCGTAGCGACTCACTGTTTTTATCAATCACACGAGAGCGATGCAAGGCGAGACATTTGGAGAACTGGCGCTTTGTATACAACCGAACACTGTTTACAACGCCTTGTTTAGGACGGCCCGAATCAATCCACACACTATACCACATTTTAGCTTGTTGACACGCATTAACCAAAGCTGGGTTTTCCAACCATCCTGGAACTTCTGGCCCAATTCTCCCTTTACGAATAGGAACCGCGGTTTTTTCTGCACAGCGCAAGGCGTGAGTTATTTCACTACAGTAGATATTTAGAAATATTTGTTTTTCATCACATGCAATCGGCGAGCTTTGGAGTAGTAGCTGGAAAGGGACTTTAATCTTTTCCAGGATTCTGTCACACACAGACCTGAACATGGCTAAATTAGCTTTTTGTCATTCAGTTTTCTGGAACCACTTCTTCTCTTTTGGAGCATCATTTGGGGCATTATTCAGGAGGTCATTAATAATGAAGGTATTAGCCACTGGAAGGTGATCAGAAACACAGAAGCCGATATCAACCTCACAGTCACCGTGAGTCCTCAAGTCGGGAGAGCAGAGCAGAAAGTCGAGCGAGGACGTGGAACCGGAATTATGCACATACGTGAAGTCTACTCTGTTTCTCAGTATCCGCAGACTTGGGCAGGCATCGCGCAGGATTTGACCGCATAATTTAGTAACAGCGGCTACTTTTCCACAAGCAATATTAAACTTATTGTCAGATTGGACATTCCTGTAGTTCGTTGGCATATAGACTGAGAGCACAACAGTATTTTCAATTTTCACTGCAATATAAAAGACCGCTTCTTTAAACGTCGAGGCAAGAAGCGAGGCACGGACAATGATAGTAACACCACCAGAGGGACGACCTCTTCCCGACCTCCTAGAAGGAATGCCAAACACATTTACGTTTTCGTTTAGTTGTAAGAGCTGGAGTCCCTCAGCCGACAGGAAATGTTCCTGTACGCACACAATGTCAAATTTTGTAGTACTCGACCATTTATGTTTTACGTCACAATTTTCAGAGTGCTGGAGCTAGTCAATTCGATTGGAAATGTGTTTCCTTCTAAATACTTGTCCAGTTGGGATTTTATTATTTCTACATATTTAAGGAACACGCAAACATGTATTAGAGTAGTAATCAATGTTGTACTTTGCGTACCGCCCTAGCAATTTCTATGTTATTTGCGTACCGCCATAGCAATTTCTACATTATTCTATAGAAGCTCTTCACCTTTTCAAAGAGAGTGAGTATTTGACATTTTTGCAAAAAGGGATTCGCAAATTGGACACTATGAACGATATTAATTAATGTTTTGAATAATGGGAGTGTTTTTGCTTATTTTTTTTTTGTTATTAAAAAATTGGACACTATACTCAGAATTATTTGATTGACATTTAAAAAGGGGTAATGAGATTTGCAAATTGGACAGTATGAACGATATTAATTAATGCTTTGAATAATAGGAGTGTGAATGATTCTAATTAGTGATTAAAGGGTTCATGATAAAAAAAATTTTTTTTGTAGTTGTTTTCGTTTTTGCTTTATTGTTCGACTTGATGACAAAAAAAAACATTTTTAAACTAAAGAAAACCTTAAAATTTAGTAAATTGTCAAACAATATCAAGATGTAATCTCTTATTTATACGTTATATCTTGGAAATTAAGCCTCTTCTTATCATTATTCTGCAATTCAAATGCTTAATACCCCAAGCATATGCGAGTCAAATTTCACTTTAAAGTGCTGGCGTATCTGATGAAATAATTTAGGTCGTATGATCAATTTAGTAAGGACAATCGATATCCTAAAAGTGTCTGATTCAAACTTTTACCTTTGAGCATCAATGTTGTTGTTAGCATAAACTTTATATTCCTTCCTATACTATTTGACCCCCCCCAAAGCTATTCTAAGGGTTTATGTCCCTTCCCATGCTAGTGCTGTCAATCAAAAGCTATGAGCTTGAGAAAAGAGCTTGAGAAAATTGCCTGATTATCAAAAAATATTATTAGTAGCATATCTGTGGTAATTACCGGGTCTATTTCTACAAACTACTAGAAAATTGCTAATAAGAATTACTAGAAGCAATTGGGACGGCAGAAACAAAGCGAAGTATTTGAGGGGGCAGCCAAGTAGATTTTTGGTTTTCAACCGCAAAAGTAGAGAGACTCTGCCCCCCCCCGCTTTTTAAAGACCAAAACGCGTCATAAATTCACCAAATCAAATTTTAAAAGGCGTCTCAAAACTCTTTTTAAGCTTCCGTGGAAAAATATTGTATACAGGTGTGCAAGGGGAGGGGGATAGATAAAGCAAGTAATTGCCCATTGTTCCAAATATTCCATATTTTTAAATATTTCAATGTTTTCGGAAACTCGCTAAAGTTAAAGGCACACAGGGTTAAAGGATCAGGTGATTTTTTAAGGGAAACAGGAGGTTTTTATTTTTATTCGGTTTTATAGTCAAAATTCTATTCTTTTTTTCTTACATATTTAAATGTTTTTGGAAACTCGCTAAGGTTAAAGGTGCACATGGCTAAAGGATTAGAATATTTTTTAAGGGAAGTAGGAGTTTTTTTTTGTTTTTATTCCTGTTTTGTGGTCAAAATTCTATCTTTTTTTTTACATATTTCAATGTTTTTTTCGTAAACTCACTAAGGTTAAAGGCGCATAGGGTTAAAGGATTATCTGAGACGAACATTTCAAGTGTTTTAAAGGTCTCAAAACAATTACAGCACTACATAAATAAAGAGTGATGAATCTCATCGAATCCTGACAAGAAAGTGTTGGCCTTAAAAATGAAATGGGAGGATTCGCCAAGTTTTACTCGATATATTCTTCCATTCGTAGTTTTATTCAGGAGACCCAACTGATCTTGTATCTTGCTTTTTTAATGTTTTATACATTATATTTTAGATATTAAGGGTACTGATATCTTTATCATTTCAATCAACTAAAGATGTACTTAAATGTTTCTCAAGTTCGAACGGATAATATCGAGCATATGCAACTCGAATTTCCCTCTAGATTTGATTATATTTTTACATATTTCAATGTTTTCGGAAAACTCGCTATGGTTATAGGTATGCAACGTTAAAGGATCAAACGTTATTTAAGGGGAGTAGGATTTTTTTTATTCGGTTTTTGTAGTTAAAATTCGATATTTTTACATATCTTAATGTTTTCGTAAACTCACTAAGGTTAAAGATGCACAGGGTTAAAGGATTACGTGATTTTTTAAGGGGAGCAGGAGTTTTTTTTTGTTTTTTTTTCACAAACAATACTGAGGAAAACCAATTTCCACTGTTTATCGACATTAAATTGTTAAGAAGGCTATTATTTCATTGAAATATGCATTTACATTTTTAATTTTCATGTTTTTGATTTTATATTGATGAAGAATTTAAACATAGCTTCAACTAGTTAGGTTACGTGCGCGCACGTAACCTCATGTAAATTAACCTTAAAAATGAAATAAAGCTATGTCGACTTTGCATATTTTATTCAACATATCCGACAATTGATGCAGAAAAAGCATAGAGTTTGTTACTTACTTACTTACATTTTTTTCATAATTTCTTGAATTGAACCCGTGTAGCTGAACCCACGTGTAACTGAACCCCCGTGCAACTGAACCCTCATGCAACTCAACCCCCGTGCAAATCAACCCCCATTTAACTATACCCCCTTTAACTGAACCCCCGATGTAACTGAACCCTTGTATAACTGAAACCCTGTACAACTGAACCCCCATGCTACTGAACCCTCGTGCTACTGAACCCTCGTGCAACTCCACCCCATTTAACTAAACCCCCGTGTAACTGTACCCCCTTTAACTGAACCCTCGTGCAACTCAAGCGCGATGCCCGTTTTTCCAAAAGGGAGCATTTCTCTAATTACAAAGACAGATGCCTTTTAGTTACATCGGAAAAGATTTTTGAAAGAAATCCTCTCTCAATTTAGCACTTGTTCACGGATGCCCGGCGTCTCCAATCACTTTTCCAATAGTATCTATTCATTGTCTCAGCTCGGTTTAGCATTCTGAGCCAATTTCCACTTTTTCAAGTTTATGGTCACTTGCCTGAGACTCTGGGCAGGTGAGGTGGGCACCTCCAAAAATTGTCCCAACTTCCACTCTCGCCTTAGAATTTATTCATGGATACCTAAAACCGTCAACGGTTAGACTGTTGCCCTAGTTACCCCCGCCCTCCTCCCTCAGAAAGTTCAGAAAAACACAATAGCCTTATCTGTAGTGCAGGATTTTTTCTACTCGTATGTTTCCCGATTATTTAACACATACCTTTTTTCCATACCCCAACTCTTGCATTTCAATGAAAGAAATTCAAAATGAACTATGAAAATCAACAGAATGTAACTGTGACAAGGTAAAGCACAACAAAACACTACTGCAATATTCCAACTCTTGCATTTCACGATAGAAATTCAAAATGAACTTCAAAAAATCATGAGAATGTAACTGTGACAGGGTAAAGCACAATAAGTCACTACTGAAATATTCCAACTCTTGCATTTCAATGAAAGAAATCCAAAATGAACTATGAAAATCAAGAGAATGTAACTGTGACAAGGTAAAGCACAACAAAACACTACTGAAATATTCCAACTCTTGCATTTCACGACAGAAATTCAAAATGAACTTCAAAAAATCAAGAGAATGTAACTGTGACAAGGTAATGCACAACAAGTCACTACTGAAATATTCCAACTCTTGCATTTCAATGAAAGAAATCTAAAATGAACATTGAAAAATCATGAGAATGTAGCTGTGACAACGTAAACCACGACAAGACACTACTGAAATATTCCAA
>JAQQPU010007639.1:24479-38160 GCA_029168905.1 Artemia sp. Kazakhstan ARC1039 | reverse complement strand
TAACAAATTGGACCTTCAGATGTAAACAGAACTTTAAAACAGCGCCTCAGACCTCAGAACAAGCATAAAAAAATCTTTTGAACACCATAGTCACCCATATTTATTTCTTCAATGAATAAACTCGCAAGCTTTATTTATATACTTTGAATTTTGCATACAGAACCATCAAAAAAGTTTCTATGAGCTCGAGAAAACACAATTGGTATAACTAGGGATAAAAAATATATCTCTCGATTCTGCACAAAACAAAATCTGCTCTCGATTTAAGAACAATGGATTATGGACGATGATCCATGTCAGGATTTCTCAGGGTTGATCCATGTCAAAGTTTCTCAGGGTTGATCCATGTCAGGATATTAGCATCAGAATAAATTTGCATAGGCTGATATCCCGATCGAATGAAGATGACGGTATTGTGTCAAGTTCGGTCTAATTAAATCCGAGGTGTCTTGATGAAGACAAAATCAATGATGACCATCTCCCTATTTCGTGCCTAATTAAGCGTCCTGACGTTCAAACCCACTTTAAGGGTCCCCATGCAAAATGGTATCAAAAGCCCAATTGGAATTGGATAAACGTTAAGATCTATATTACTACTTTAAACACTCTACTTTCAACTATTGAAGTCCCATTTCACTTGCTCCAGACTTCGATTAATTGCCCTGATTCTAAGGAAGACCTAAATTCGTATTATTACCAGGTTGTGGAATTGAATTGAATTTATTTTACACCCATCATGAAAACAGAAATTGATGGAAAAATAGCAGAAAAGAGAAAACAAAAAACATACCCTTAATGGTACAAACAAAACAAACACACATACACATCAATCAAAGTGACGAGAGTAGAGGTAGCCAAGGATGGCTGCTACCCTCCAACTTAGCACAATGCTTGTCAAGCAACTGATTAACTGCAGAAAATGGATCAGTTACTGCGTATCGCCGGATCAGGTACTAATTACTCGTTCTCAGTGGAACTTGCAGCAGGAACTTCAAATATCTGAAAAAAATTCTACGGATTTTAAATTTATCTTCTTTACGCAGAAGTTTCCAAAATGGTGTTATATATAATATATGTGGCAGCGCGACAGCATTATAAATTCTAGCCAGTGAAAACCTATTAAGACTTCTCTTCGAAGAAATTGTGGCCCCATACGCAGTTCTAATTTTACGCTCTACATGTGTGATGATTAGCGATCGGGTAGATGACAGTGTGTCACCAATGGGCAGTCCCAAGTATACTAGTGACTCCACAGGATCGACAGACTGGGATCCTAGTTGATTGTGAGGTAGAACAGATTTATTCCAATTAAACAACATTGCTTCTGATTTTGACACATTAAATCTAAAGCCAATATCACCATACTGAGATGACAGGATATTAAAATTACTTTCTAGGGATGTTATTTGCCTAGAAAAATTCAAGATGTCATCCGCAAATCAAACTATGGTCACATCTATTCGTCTTAGAATACATCTTGTAGTGACTTTGGACTGCGTCTCGGAAATACTATTAATAAACAACTTTGGCGAAGAAATAGCACCCTGTTTAATACCTTATTTTACAGGGATTTTCCTAGTGGTTTCTGCATTAGGAATGCGTAAACACACACTTAATTGGCGATACGGATCATAAAGAGGTCGAACAATAGCTGGGTCAACACCATTATTCCGTAATTCTAGCATTATCTGCGCATATATGCCCAAGTCAAATGCGCGGCGTACGTCGTATTCACCAATAGCCAGCGATTCATTAGAAATGTGCGCATCTAACTGAACATTTGCTACAACATGTAATGCGTGAGCGCGTCCCATTCCTGACTGGAAACCAAATTGGTGGGCAGGGGCTTTGCAACACTTCTTAATGTCACCTATTATTAACAATTCAAAAAGCTTATCAATAAATATATATCAGAAATATATATATCAGAAATAGTTATCAGTCTATAAGAAGAAGGTCCTGTTGCGGGTTTTCCTTTTTTCAGTACAGGCGTTATGGATCCCAAGCAAAATAAATCTGGTACAACACCATACGTCATAATAATCTGGTAAGCAATTGCAAGATGTTCAATTAAAAGGGGACTACCATTCAATAGATGATGTGCACATGTTTTATCAGCACCACCTGACGATTTTTTCTTTAATTTTTTGGACACTTCCCGGATTTGACTACTGTTCACAACAAAATAATTTAACTCTTTAGTAAGGAGGGGACTTAGTTGCTCATAAAACATTTGGTTTTTTGACTCATCTGGGGCTGCCAATTCCGCATTAAAATAATCAAGCCATTCTTTCTCACCAATCGCACTGGAAATCGGATTATTGTACTCAGCAGGCTTTGCACGCAGATTCCAAATCAAGTTAGGATTATCCATGATTTTTGACACAGTTTCAAGTTTTAAAGCACTACGATGTCTACGCAGTTCTTTTGCAAATTTCCGCTTAGTAAAAATACGAATTAGATTGACTGCGCCACTTTTAGGCCTGTCACACTCATGCCAAATCTGCAGCCAAAACTTGGCCGCAGCCTTTGCATTAACCAAATCGGAGTTTTGGGCCCATCCTTTTACTCGAGTCTACGGCGCAATTCAAAACTTGGAACAACTGAGCTTTCAGCTATTTTTAAAGCGTGGCATATTTCAGCAAAGTATAGATTAAATTGCAGTCTTTTTTCAATATCAGGTAAGTCAGCATTCCACTTGAGCAGATTAAATGGGACCTTAATTTTTCCGAGGACTTCGTCACACTTTTGTTGGAATAAAGAGCAGGAGACCTTTTTCCAGTCACTCACGAGCTTCGGTTTAGGTTTCGGCAGGTATGCATTCACAGTACATGGGAAGATGGTTTGAGTACATTCCGTCAAGTCCTAACTGTACGGTAGGTAGCCCAACATTATAGCTAATAGCGTGATCAATGTTAGACACAGACTGAGAGACAATTATAAAAGAATATTGCTTGTTTTTTGTGGCTAGCTTGAATCCATTAGGAAGTGAACTGAGAAGCACTTGGGCACGAGAGTTGCTGCTGTCTTCAATGTTACAGTTAAAATCTCCCAAAATCACTAATGATAAGCCGTCCCCTAGTACTTTCTTTATTGAGTTTCCGACTCTCTTGCAAGCGATAGCAAACTTTTGCTCCGAAACGATATTATTGTAATCAGTAGGCAAGTAAACATTGGCTACAATGAAGTCCCCACACTTAATAAGCTGGAAGTGTTCACTTTGCTGGAGACAGGCAGGGGGGAGGGGACCATAATTGGAGATTATAGCAAGCCCTCCTGAAGGACGTCCGTGGTTGCCCGATTTGCGTGCTGGCTATATAATATAATGATGATCTGGAGAAAATTTTAGCAAGTTGACACTGGCTTCCGTGAGGAAATGTTCTTGGAGGCAAATAAGGTCATATTTCGTGGATAGATCACTAAGAAATGACAATATGACAATCTTTCTAGCACTGTACTATTCATATTCCAACAGTACACCTTGCAACCCATCATGATACAGGAGGCATAGACGGCTGTGCTTGATTAAATGGGCATGAGGCGTGGTAGCAATTGTGCTTTTTTGAGCTACAATTTAAACACACTTGGGGCCTTTTACACGGGATAACTCCTGAAGACATATGATCAGTGCCGTCACAGTGTGAGCACTTTTCTTGTTGGTTGCAGTTGGCAGCGGTATGACCAAAACTGTGACATTTAAAGCAGCACCGGGGCAGGAAACGGAACTCCTCAACCCTGAATAGCTCAAGGTTGGGGATTGGCAATAGCATTGTCCAGATTAGCACGACTCAGGTAGAATAATTTGAAGGCTCTAGTGTCATCGCACTGAACAGCTTTTTCACACCAAGCTACTCGGCTTAGCTCGTTTTCATCTAGAGAACTAGGAATCCGCTTTACAATGCCTACAAATTGAGGCACCTTCACTTGGGTGTCAATTTGCTTACTACTCATGGCCTGGGCTAGTTGTTTTAAGGAATCGCGTGACTTGACAAGGATTTTCCAGTCATTGTTGCTACGCTTTAGAGTAAGAGAGTCCGAATCAGCCCCACTTGGGCACAGCTTGCTTCTGAAGTCTTGCCTAGCCAGCGGCAAGTTGAGATCAGATGGCATATTTTTAACCACCACTGAGTACAAAGGCTTCTGTTGTGTCACTTGTGGTTCAAGAGAGGGAGGGGCTCGGGACATAGTGTCAGAGATAGCAACACACTGTTCAGACACTTTACTTAATTGTTTGGAGAACTTATCCGTAGCCCGCTTGATTTTTCCGGCTATCAAGTCTAATCCAACATCTACACGGCGACACATCTCATTAACTTTGACCCAAATGCAAGGACTGATTTCGTCTGGACATGTGGGAACTTCCTGGGGATCCACAATGACAAATTGTGGTAATGATTTCTTGTCTTTGGCATATTGGGACAATATCTTCGCCATTTCAACAATATTAGCATTGTCGTTGGCAGTTTTCTGGAATACGTAATCATATCCAAGTTCGTTTCCGATAGAGATCAACTTTTCTTTCGGGTTTAGTATGTCCGTATGAGAGAAAAACTCCACTGCTCTTTTAACAATTTGCTCTATTTTGTTTCCTGTTTGCATCGAGCGATACATAAAGTTCAGTACAGCATTTCGTACAAGCGTCGCCATCGCACCTTCACGTCATCAGGCGAATCGTAATTCAATAATCAAAGTCCAGGTAAATTCAAAGTCTAGGTCCAGGTATTGAAATCACCCAGGAACAAGGGAATTTTAAGTACCCCCTCACCTTTCCCCCGCAATTTTCGGGTAACTGAATACCAGCGGGTACAATGCGGCGCTTTCGGGGGGGTTCCTTCCCCTCTTCTGCTTGTTCCCAGTAAAAAATCAGCACCTTAATGATATGGGAAATATGAAATTGGCGTTATAGATAGCGTCCCAGTCAACTTGAGAAAAAAGATGGCACTAATGAAGATGTCCGGAGAGAAAGACCTATTCTAGGTATCTGAGAAAATCTCTCAATTTCACTTAACTATAAATATATCTGTCAGAGGGTAGAAAGCAATATCAAAACAACCTCAAAGTAGTGCAATAGCTTTATCCCATTAACAGGCAAACAAGCAAATTCTGGAAATAACATAGATGACGTTTCAAGTCGGCCACAAAAACTGCAGTGCCGACTAAGCACGTGCGCTCTGGGTCTCGCAAGCCCCTGTGGAATATACATCCGGAAGTGAAAAGAGTAAAGAACCGCGCAAAGTTTTCGTTGCGACTGTGAAACGCTTGCGATCGACCGATGCGATTCTTCCGGTGCTGTGTTTACAGTTAAGCAAAAAACGAAGAAAGAATACAAATCCTGTTTACGTAATGCAAGGCTCAACGCGTGGGATGCTCCAAACAGTAAAATGACCTGGAATAGAGTTATCAATAGCAGTAATTGTACTCCCCCAGCTCAGTCGAAATTAAACCTTATGAATTGTGTGCACCATTATATTGACATATTTTCCGTATGTTCAGAAACATTTTTCTAATCTACTTAGTTCGGTCTCTTCGTCAACATAAAGTTCTTGTGATAAGTATGAGTGATTTATATCGGGCGTTGAAGAAAGTAAAAAGATCTGATTCTCCTGATTGTGATGGCCATGTTTTAGGAATTTTGCTTATGATTGCCCATTATTTTTGAAACACCTGCAGTTATTATTTCAGATTTGTATAGCTCAATCTCGGGTTCCTGATAGTTTTCTTTCCAGTAGTGTCACGCCTATACTTAAACGAGGTATAAAGATCCAGATTCATGCTCGAATTACAGACCGATTACTCTATCTTGCTTTATAAGTAAGATTTTTGAGTATATTCTTTTGCCTGAAATCATTTCTAAGTGCGATTTTTTGTCTTTTCAATTAGGATTTAGAAGAGGGGATGGCTGTCCCCAAGCACATCATGTGCTCAGCCGGTTGTTAAAGGAAGCTTTTGCTCAAAAGCGTTCATTGTATTGCTGCACAGTAGACATTTCCGGGGCCTTTGACAATGTTGTTCACGCCCAGGTTTTGTATTCCCTTGCCTGTTCCGGAGTTAATTATTCAGTTATTCTATATTGCGATATTGGTATGATGATTCTTATGTGCGTATTAAGCGGATGTCACATATTTCTGATTCGGTAGCTATTAGGAAAGGCATTAGACAGGGAGGTGTTTTATATCCTTATGTATTTAAATGTGTCCTTGCTACTTGTTTAAAACATCTATATCCTACTGTATTTTTTCGTGATATCGGTTTAAGTTATATTGCATATGTTGACGATGTCCTTTTAGTTAGTTTTTCTCGTCGAAGGTTGGCCCAGAATTTCCGTAAGCTGTCTTCTCTACTTAGTGATATTGGCCTATCTGTTAATATGGGAAAGTGTGAGTTTATGTGCTTTAATAGTAGAACTTCTGTATCTCCACTAAACCTTGGTTCGATTTCATTACCTTGTTTGGATAATATTAAATGGCTTGGTGTATCATTTTGCCCGTCTATTTCTGAAACCTGCTCCGAGCTGGTTACTAATGCATTGAAAAATATTCGTGTGTCGTATGGTAAGATATCTCCAAATAGAGGGCGTTATAACCGTTAGGGTCTAGCCCGGCTTTATAATAGTTTTTGCTCTTCAGGAGCAAATTTCCTATCTGGATGCCACCATCTGCTGAGAAAAAAAGATTTACGGAGACTTAGAAGTGGTTACTTTAGATATCTGATGTATTTACGAGGCCGTTTCAGAAATAGAAATATTGTATCCCGTTATGGTGTCTTGATGCTTGCACGCAACTGGCCAGTGTGGCTTCTAATATGATTACGAATACTTGTAATGTTATTTCTCTCACCGACCCCCTAGTTTGCTTTTTTCATCGTGATATCGGTTAAATTGTATTTTTGTTATTTTTTGTTTGTTTTCGTATTGATGGTGTTATTTTTTTTTCTTTTGTATTTACTTCGCAGTGTCATTTATAATGTTCATTTGTGGGTTACAAATAAAAAAAAATAAACAAGTGATATTTCACTGACATTAATAAGAATAATACTTGCACTGTGCTGGAGTCAAATAAGGCTTACCTCCATACTGTGTGTATGCCTGTTTTACATCGCAAAGGGAAGAAACAAGCTGTTCACAAGGAATTGATTCTCCATAATGGAGCAAGTACCTCTGAGCAATCATTCTTAGCTCATTTGTCAGGACATTGGCATCTGATGTTATACCTGCCACACTACAGGCCATATCTCTGGGGAAAAAAACAACAGGACATTACGGTTACCATAGTTTACATATTAAAGGAAGCCAAAAATATAAAAAATAAGAGGCGAAATAAAATTGAAATGTCAGTGCCTTGGTATAACTAATATACAGGGCATATCCAGGGGTGGTTCAGGGGCACGTGCCCCCCCCCCCAAAAAAAAGAAGGTAAAAACACCATTCCCATAGTCAGAGGTCAGACTAAAGGGTCAAAGGACCAAAAAAGCTGATGGGGGAACCAATTTTTTTTTTCAGGGTTCCACACCCCCTGCCAAACAATAATTCTGTATCCACCCCAGCTGATACAAAACTTAAAATAGTCAACCTGAAAAGAAATGCGCATAAAAATAAAATAAACACCCTTTTCTATAATATGATGAGGATTAGAGGCAGAAAAGTAGAGCAGATGGTTACATGTCTGCCCCTTGTTATTTTGTAGTCGTTTTAAGAGAGCTTATGCTGGATTAATGACAGCTTCAAGTCAGTATTGTTATTTTCTCACATTTTAAATCAGCTTTGAATCCATTTTATGATAAGCAGCATCAATTTATCGTCAAATGTTTACTAAATTTCCTAGTTTTTAGTTTTTCGGCAATCATAAACTTAGTTCCAATTTATCTAAGAAAAAATTAAACAAGCAACGATATCACAACAAAGTAGAAAACTGTAAAGTCAATTTAAAAAAAAATGAAAGAAATGTGTAGTTATTTCCGTTTTCCATTTTGTTTTAAAGTGGGCCAAAGATATTTGTTTATATTCTTTCTAACTAGCATATACTCTGTATGATAACTAGTGTGCAAGAGGTAAGTTACCACTGGGTAACTTACCCGGTAATGGTAAGTTTTAGGTCAAACTTACTGGTAAGTTTCATAAGTGGTAAGTTAAAGGTTTTCATGAACAAAAATGTTCTCAATTAAAACAAATCTATCCCTAAGAGAGCTACCACTTCACTAAAATCTATCATAAAAAATTTCATTCATCAGATTCAATGCATGAGTCATACCCCTTTGAGCTTATGCTGATATCGCTCTGTTGGACTACCTCTTTGTCATTTCCTGCCAGAGTAAAAAAAAAGGGGAACTACGCGATGAGTCAGTCAGTCTGAATAAGACGTTGGTAGCAGAGGTCAACTTAATTTGGTGAGTTTTTGACTTTTGACTCAAATTTTTTGACTGGCTATCTTTAACTATAGAATAAATAATCAGTGAATTATATATCCGGCTATAATGCGGGTAGTAAGGCCTATTATTTAAAAATATTCCCTTCCAATCTCTTCTAATTTAGCTTTGCAATGGTGACACAGCAGCAACTAGTGCCCTGGATGAACCTCTCCCATCATCCCACTAGATTCTTAATTATTTCTGGATGAAGCGTCGTTATAATAAGGTTTCCACAAAATCAAATTGAATCTTTTCTTTGGAATCTTGGTTTTCAAATGGATGCTGGTGCTGGATTTTGCCAGTGTTTTGACTTTTTATCTTATTTTACGATCCTAGCCAAGTCTGCCTCAATGCCTTTAATTGTTTTCCATGCTCTCTATCCGTCCATCACAGCATATGTTTATCAAATACTTTTCATGATTTATTGCATTCGTTAGTATCGGGAAAAATAAATGCACATTTGATGTTTAATTTGTTAAACTGCTATTGTTACCAGCTTTTATTCTGCTCGGTGCAAGGTAGCATATAAAAGTTTTCTTTTTTGTTGTTTTGTTATATAAGTTTTTCTTCTATAAAGGCTATGCAATTAAAGTATCAAAAAATTGGTGGGTTGTTTTTTTTTGGCAAAGCTGGTGTTTACGGGAGTGGCTGTAAAAATCTCAACAATTTGTGTTACCGTAGCCTCCTGCAACAGACTCTGGTCAGGCTATGGACTAGTACAGGCCCACCGTAGAAACCACATCAAGCATGAAACAGCAAACAAAATTCTAATGGTCTGTCAGTCACTCAATAGCCAAAAATTGAGTATCGTCGTGCAGCTTCAAAAATGCCTGGAAATCGACGTCCAACAAGCTGCTGATTCGACAGCTTTTGCAGTCTCAAAGTACAATGATTCGGAAAATGCGCCACTTTTGGAGATATAGCATTAGAGTTCTGTGTTAAAAGACCCCGAGAAAGTCAGCTTCAGATCTTTCGTTAAATGAATCACACTCCTTCCAAAATTGGTAGCAAAATTTAGTAAGCTCATTGATTCGACTTACTGCATCCGTAAACTCATTCAAAAACGCAACAATTTGCGCATTGCTAGACTTTTTTCTGGCTCGAATCCATGCGCTAAACTGTGCAATTTATTCGAAACCGCATGGTTTTATCCATTATGTAATCTTACCTTTAAGAAAAAGCTGCAATAATTTTACATTCATAAAATCCTATATGCCAAATCTTCCTTTTTGATACTTTGCACCGAACAGAATAAAAGCTGGTAACAATAGCAATTTAACAAATCAAAAATCAAATGTGCGTTTATTTTTACCCAATACTAACGAATGAAATAAATCATGAAAAGTATTTGACAAACATATGCAGTAATGGACGGATACAGAGCATGGAAAGCAACTAAAGACATTGAGACAGACTTGGCTTGGCTCGTAAAATAAGATAAAATCAAAACATAGGCAAAAGCCAGCACCAGCATCCATTTGAAAACCAAGATTCCAAAGAAAAGATCAAATTTGATTTTGTGGAAACCTTATTATAACGACGCTTCATCCAGAAATAATTAAGAATCCAGTGGGATGATGGGAGAGATTCATCCAGGGCACTAGTTGCTGCTGTGTGACCGTCGCAATGCTGAATTAGAAGAGATTGGACGGGAATATTTTTAAATAATAGGCCTTACTACCCGCATTATAGCCGGATACTTAATTCACTGATTATTTATTCTATAGTTAAAGATAGCCAGTCAAAAATTGGAGTCAAAAGTCAAAAATTCACGAAATTAAGTTTGACCTCTGCTATGAACGTCTTATTTGTACAGAATGACTGACTCATCGCGCATCCCCCCCCCCTTTTATGTTTACTCAGGCAGGAAATGACAAAGAGGTAGTCCGACAGAGTGATACCCGCATAGGCTCAAAGGGGCATGACTCATGCATTGAATTTAATGAATGAAATTTTTTTTTATGATAGATTTTAGTGAATTGGCAGTTCTCTTAGGGATGGATTTTTTTTAACTGAGAACATTTTTGTTCATAAAAAACTTAAACTTACCACTTATGAAACTTACCAGTAAGTTTGACCTAAAACTTACCCTTACCGGGTAAGTTACCCAGTGGTAACTTACGTCTTGCACACTAGCTCAGTCAGAGTTGACCCAGCTCTAAATGTGTACCTGCACAATCTAGGGAAGCCCCTAGGGGTGTGCAGAAGCCCACGCTGGCTCCCAGCCCCCCCCATTGCACTTTCTGGCTTGAGGGTCGTAAAACAGAGATCAGCATCACCAGTAGGGGCTGCAAATTCTCCTGTCATGTGTTTTATTTTTTATTCATATCCACATTTTAGAAAATTAAAATGAAGCTTGTTTCAATTTTGTCTAGTTCTGTTGGATAGTGCTTCAATGTCACTTGTGCTTTCAGTTTTTAATTCTTATGAAGTCTCAAACTATCATTTTCCTTTAAAAAATACAGGAAAATTTTTATACATCTTTGTATTCAAAATGTGAATTGTACAGAGAAGACTTAAAAAAAAGACTTTTTTTTACATATTGTGCAGGAATTGTGATTACCCCATTTGACACATTTTTAGAAAATTCATAGTTATGATATATTTTAAAAAATTATTCCATACAAAATCTTATACTGTATTCATCACATTAAGGTCTAGTCTCTTTTCTTTTTTTCACCATCTTTTTATCAGCATACAACATATTCTTTGAGTTTTTATTTTTTATTTCAAACAAGAAGTCATCCGACAGAAGAATATTCAGCTGGATTAGATGCCAGTTTGGGGTATTTCATAGTTTAGACATTTAATTGGAGAGTATAGTTAGGGATGGTAATTTTTTTTTAAAAGCTTACAAAATATGTGGTAAGAACAGGGAGACCAAAAATTTGTCCCCCCCCCTCCCACCAATAATTATATTTTTGTTTGTGTGTGTAGAATCAATGGACTCTCATGGCCAAAGCCCTAAGACTTGATTTGTTGAGTCAGCCCATAATAATAATGAAGCTTCTTCTTATATCAGTTCCACAAAACTCTTTGGTTCAATGTTTAGCAAAAGTGTATTCAAGAGCCTCAAATGACCAAATCTTTGACATTTCAGTGTAATTTTCAAAATTTGTTTTAAGTGGTTCATTAAACATCTACTCCCAAGAAAAGATCACCCATGTGTGCACTGGCTAAAAAACATTTTCAAAATAAAAACAATATTTTTCCAGAACTCAAAGAAAAAATACTTTCATTTTCCCAAGAAAAATATTGACATTAACTAATTTTTGCTTTTAAGGCTTCTACTTCAAGAAACCATGTAATTGCATCAAAATTCCTAATGATGTTTGGTCTGATACTTAACAAGATTGCATCAAGAACCTCAAGAGCCAAGTTTTTTTGCATTTCAGTGTACTTTTTATGAGGTTTATTTCAAGCATTAGCCCCCTTCCCCCAAAATAAAAAATTACACCCACATATGAATAGACTAAAAATTGAATTTTAGTTTAAAGAATAGTTTCCAAATATAAAAGATAAAATGAATATATTGCAATTACTCATTCAGCTTATAGATCTTCTCAGAGAACATGATTTCATCCAATAGTTTGTGGGTATTCCTTTTTTCAGCAGCTAAGACTATTCCATCCTGTGCTAAAATTCCCAAACACGTTCCAGCATGGCCAATTGCTTCCATAGCATACTCAACTTGGTATAGGCGGCCCTCAGGAGAAAAAATTGTTGTTCTTGTATCATACCTCCTAGCCTGAAAAAGAAATTGACTACAACAAGGCATGGACCACCAATACTTAAGTCTAGCATAAATACAGAAAGGGGAATCTTGGGGTATGTTTTACTAATGTTTGCTATTACAGATAATGGCATGTGCCTAACACAATGCACTGTATATAAAGCTGTGGCACTTTGGGGTACATTGACAGAAGGAAAGTTCTCCCAGAACCCCCCCCCCCCCCCTAGTGCAAAGTTCTTCCTGCAGGAAATTCGACCATGGAGACTTTGTCCCACAAAAAAAAACCCTGGAACATATCCAAACATAAAATTTTAGTTGGCAAAGAAAAAATAAGATAAATAAAAAGAGTTTTGTGTAGGGATTCTGGCAAAGTCCCCCAGTGTGAAATTACCCCTGACAATCACCCCCTCAAAAACGTCTGTATAGTTCCCAATTATATATACTATACATAAGCAATGAGTAAATTTCATAACTTACAGCCCTTTCCCCAGGGGATATGGGGAGCCATGTTATCCCCAAAAGCGCAGTTATTGGACCTTTAAACTATGGTGAACAAAATGGCTACCTCGAAATTTTGATCAGATGAATTTGAGGAAAAGGAGGGATATTGAAGGGGTGCTAAATGTCCTCCAATCTTTTTGGTGGCCTTAAATAGCGTTAAAACTTTTAGTGTTTGTTCAAATGAGTTCTCTCTTGATATTCTAGGATCACCAGTTTAATACTATCACCCCTGAGGAAAACCAAGAGCAAACACACATGCATCTGTGATCTTTCTTTGAGCAGAGAAATACAAAATTCCACATTTTTTAAGATGAGAGTTTGAAACCTCAACAGTGTAGGTTATCTGGTATGCAGAATTTGATGGTGTGATTCTCATTTCTTGACTTTTTTTTGGGAGGGGTACCCCCTAATTTAAAAATCAGGCGGATTTTCTGAGGCTTGTAGTCTAGATTTGTAGAATAAGCCTAGCAAATCTCAAATATTAGGAATCAACATAAAATCATTTCTTTTGATGTATCTATTGCTATCAAAATTCCATTTTTTTAGAGTTTTGGTTACCATTGACCCAAGTTGTTCCTTACTTACTGTTTGTTTCCACAAACTGTTTGATACTACTTAGGTAAGTAAAGACAGGTAATTTCAAGGACCACACTGCCATTCCATGAAATACTGGTATTTCTACTAATGGTGATCACTGTTTATGTGATCAAAATATCTAGTAGTTTTTTTATTGTTTTTATTCAATGTCTAATAAAAGGATTGGCACTTGTCTATTATATGAAATATACTCAAGAAGTGAAGTTTGGTGACAATAAAGTATGATGAAAACAGAATACTTTATTAGCAAAATACAGAAGGTCATTTGTGAATTATTCAATTGGGAGCTTTGGCATTGGCTAACCATCTCAAAGACAAAGAAAAGTTCATTATTAACGCAATTCTTGACCTAGTTCATTTTCGTTCATTATTAACGCGATTCTTGAGGACACCAGTTAGTTTGCATTGACTAGTGATAGAACATTGTATATATATATATATATATAT
>JAQQPU010007639.1:3907-24079 GCA_029168905.1 Artemia sp. Kazakhstan ARC1039 | reverse complement strand
AGAACTTGGCTTTACTCATCACCAGATAAATCACTCCAACAACTTTGTTGACCCTGAGGATGTGACCATCCACAATGTATTCAGAGGCTATGTTGCTCTCTGAGGAAAAATTGCAAAGGTCAGGGATGACAAGTCTGTACTTGAGTCAGTACATTGCTAGATTTCTCTTCCTTGGAACCTATGAGCCAGAAGAGCACCTGCATTATTTTTTTAATTTAAGCTAAAAAGCTTTACCCCCCTGGGTCAGAGCCCTCACCTTCTAGAATTGAAAAGGCTGAAGCCAACAAAGGAGCATACTCTGATGAGGATTCAGATGAAGGAGATATCCAGTTGGTTTCAGTTTTCAAGATTGTTTAACTGGAATAATAAAGATATTTATTTTTTTCACTTTTGAAATTATTGTTTCATTGATTTTTTTTTCAGGTTTTCTGTTTTCATGAAACACATTCAATGTTTTCAGGTTTTCATGTTTTTTGGCATTAACTATTGTAATGTTGAACAAATTTTGGCACTGAGAAAATATAGTACAATATTTTGTTGAAAACATATTCTTTCATGGAATGTTTGGCATCAAGGAAGAAGAAAACAGCGTAATAATGCAAAATTGATTTATCCAACTTAATCATGGAAAACCAGTGCTTGTGGATTATATAAGATTAAAAAAAGGATTTATAATGAAACAGTAAGTTTGAAACCAATGTTTTCAGCCTTTTTTATACCCAAAAACTAAAAATATTTTGGTAATTTTCAAGAGCTCAAAAAGGGAACAGAAGTGATTATTATATTTGTAAAGAGCATAAAAAACAGCATTGAGTGGTATGTTCACTTTATTTGTAAGTCAATGATACAAACAAAAAATTTTTCAACATCTTTACAATCTTCATTTTGTCACTTATTTTTTTTTTCTATTTGGTACTGTTAGGTGACTGCAAAGTATAATGCAGAGAATATGCACCCTTTTCTAGAGACATAAGGAAAACATTTGATATTTTAAAATAATATTTATAAACTTACATTTCTGTGGAATTAGATTGTTACAAGTCAGTGCCTTTGAAATATATGACTTTTGAATGGTTGGCTTAGAAATTAATGATATATTTTTAACCCATCTATAGTGATTGTCAGGTTTTTGTCTGATGATTAAAATGAGTCATCTTTTGGGCACCTTTAAGGGCTACCTAATTAAGGTAGAATTTCCCCCAGAAGCAATTATTATATTTGGAAAGATCATAAAAAGGCACCAAGTGATATATTCACTTTCTTCCAGGCTAAATTGCATAAAAAGAACAATTTTACTGTAAATCTAGGCTTACCCCCTTCTGTTTCTTAATTCTATCAATCTTACTTCAATTCACAGGTACTAAGTTGGGTATAAGCCTTGAATTGGGGCCAATGAAAGGGAAACATGTTAAGACAACAATTTGTATTTAATGATTATGTAGAAAAATTGAAGTTACAACATTTTGAAGGTCTTCCACTATGCTTTATGGTAAATTTTTCAATTAACTTACTAATGAGATAGCTAAGAAATAGGCATATGATACATTTAGAATCAGAATTTCATTCGGAATCCAAATATAATCTTAGAAAATGCTGTCTAATCTTTGACCTGGGATCTTAGGGTAAGGTTTATATTAATGGACTATTCAGGTAGCTAAGGTATAAACTTACCTCTACAGTCAGAATAGCGCCCTGAATTCAAATTTAACATGCATTTGTGTTTGAATAAACTTTAATGCCACCCCTATATATCAATTCAGCTCATTAGGAGGGTGGGAGTAAATTTCAAACTTATCTTTATAGACAGAATTGCATTGTGAATCCAAATTTAACATTCACTTGCATCAGATGAACTTTATCCCCCCCCCCATAATGTGCAAATATATACCCTGAATTCAGGAGCAAATCTCTAGCATTTTATTTGGGGGTAAGAGGGTTCTATATCCAGATAGTCAAGAGGCATGAGATATATAACCTTAAATTGCATTGTCCAGAAAAATAAGGAAAAATCCTGTAGAGTTGCTGGTCAGTGGTGATGGGGAGCCATTGGTTTGGCAGTTTCCCACTCTTCCCCATTGTTTGGTGGACCAATCTTGAATGCATCAACAGAGGGGGTGGTGACAGTTGCATTGAGAAGACTGTTCCAGGGGGCCACTACTCTATTGGAGAAATAGTGGTTGCAGAGTCGGCTGTGAGCTCTCTTCCAGAGCAGCTTCTTATTATGTCCTATTGTCCTGGATGATTTTTCAAGTTGGAAAGGCTTCTGAGAAGAGGAATCAGCATGCAGTAGCTTGTAAGCCATGATGACATTGCCTCTCTGTTGTCTGTAGACAAGTGTTGGGAGCTGTAGTTTGTTCAGGCAAAATGGATAATCAAAATTTTTGCATCTAGCAACAGCTTTGGTTGTGCACCTTTGAACAGATTCTATTTTCTGTTGGTCACCCTTATTCAGGGGTGTGGCAATGCACCTCTATATATAATAATTTTTTTCTCAACATTATTGGAGGGGAAAAACTGCCCCCCCCCCCTCTGCTTGTCCCCCCAAATAACACCCTACCTGAATTGGTAGATATAGGGATGGACATAAAGTTCATTTCTGACAAAAATACATGTTAAATTTGGATTCAGGATGCAATTCCAACTATAGAGGTAGCCTAAGTTTATTTCTTAGCTACCTGAATAGTCCATTTATATAAACCTTACCTGGATCTTAAAACTAAAACAACACATCCCAATCCTAGATAGCCTACAGTCAACTTTAGATGGAATTAATCAAGGCAAGTGTTGTGACACAGATTGACTGCAGCCAATTTAAATGGGCTAGGGTGCAGAAGAAACTTTCTTCTAAACTCAAATGTAGAAAGACCATGTTTTCTAAGATTGTAGTCAAGCAATTTTGATTTGGTCTACTCTTGATCATCAGCCCATAACAATTATCTAACCCTATAACCTACACATAATATCCAAAATCAGGACCATTTTCCAAAGGACACAAGTTTGTGTCCTTTTTCTTCTTTTTTTTCTTTTTATTTTCTTTAGAGATTACTCTGTCTACTGCACCTTTTTTTGATGGGGCAATAAATGAATAGCCTAATAATAATATTGATGATAATTTTTTAGTGTGGATATAAAAATAAGATGTTTTTGGGGCCCTCTTTAAGGGCTAAATATGAAATGATATACTATGTTTTAAACAAAATACTAGAACTATGACTATGTCAATACTAGTATTTGACTAGGCCTATGTCAAATACTAGAACTATGACTATGACAAAATACAAGAACTATGTTTTAAACAAAATACTTGTCAAAATCAATGTAGTTTTAGGGATGAGATAAGTAAGACAGCTATTTATGATTCTTTTAAAGTAGCTTAGGCCTAGTTTTGAAAATTTTCCAAAGCTTCCTTCAAATATATTCCCGACGTTTGATTTTACCCCGTTTTTATTGTATATTCTCTATTCTGAACTAGATTTGATATTATTTTCATAAATTAATTACCATTTTATGTATTCTTGATAAAATTCAGTAGCCTAAATCCTTCCCTTGAAGAAATGCCAGTCAGTAAGCACCGGCTATATTCTATATAAGTAAATTCTAGGGCGTTGCGAACAGGTACATTCGAATATTTTCGCTCTTCGTTAATTTTGGCGCACGATAGCAATGTGTAATTTGGCTAAATGTAAATAACAAGTTGTTTATTTAATATTAATTCATTTCTTGTGGTTTTTTAAACAAATTTATTTGTTGCTCAAGATGGAAAACCATAATGCCTCTAATCGGGAATTTCAAACTAATATTAATTTTATTATTTCACAAAATGATACTAATTTGTTCCCCATCCAAATATGTAGCACTTTATGATGAGTGCGTTTCATTGTGTGATTATTCTTATTTTGTTTCTGATGTTCTTTAAAGGAAGTAAGCTATGATTTGAGTACCTCTTTGGTACTTGTCTGAAGTTTTTTAAACAAAATCTAAAGCGATACAAAAGAAATTTATGATTTTCGTCTCATTTCTTTTTTTAATGTTAGACATTATCCTAAAACAAGACAACATCAGTATACAATTTATTATGCTAAAAAAAGAAAATTGGACAGCATTCGTTTACTTGTAGTGTTTCTGAAGAGCAAAATAGCTTCGCATGGTAAGTTTAGGGTCTACTAATTACAAGCATTCAATTGTAGAGTTGTCAACAAACCTATAAATATTGAAAATGTTTGTGAATGTTTGGACAAATAAACATGGGCGCTCATAAAGGGGGGGGGGGAAGGAGGGGGCGCCAACTCCCTGGCTGAATGAAGGTGTTATATATTTGTATTAATTAAAAAAAAAAATTTCCACAGAAAAAGTTTTCAAAGAAAACTAAAGAGCTCCATTAAGCCAAAAGAGGGCAGAAATAAAGTAAAATAATCTTCCAAGCGTAAAACTACCACAAATCACTATCAACAATTAAATGAAACTCAAACGAACAGAAATTATAATAAACAGCCGAGTCAAAGTCAAAACAAGCAAAAATTAACATTACTAGAGCTGACGACCCCCGTGCCTTCTCGAGACCAGAACATAGCTTATGCTTTACTAAAAAAAACAATTGACCGTGGGTTGTCTGTTTAATATACCCATAAACTCAAAAAGAACAGAAATTATAATAAATAGCCGAGTCACATTCAAAAGGAGCAAAAATTAACATTACTAGGGCTGAAAACCCCCCATGCCTTCTCAAGACAAGAATATAACTTAGGCTTTACTGAAAAAAATTACCGTGGACGGTTAGTCTATACTGATATTTATTTCTAAAAACATAAAAAGGGTAAAAAAGTGAGTAAAAAAAGTTTTTTACTTATTTAAGTAAAATACGTGAAAACATTTAAACATGTTTTGTTTTTAGTAAAGTGCAAATTATGTTCTGGTCTTAAGAAGGCATGGGGGTTATCAGCCCTACTAATGTTAATTTTTGCTAGTTTCGAGTTTGACTCGGCTATTTATTCTAATTTCTGTTCATTTTGAGTTTCATTTATTTATTGATAGTGATTTGTGGAAAAATCTTTAATTTTCGTTCAAAAACTTGTTTTGTGGAATTTTTTTTATTTTAATTACTGTTCGTTTTTTACTGACAAAGTCATTTTCATAAAAAAAATAATATTTTATATCTTTTCGTTTTTTTTCTATTAAAATCCATAGTTAGGACCGATACAAGCAACTCAAACGAGCTGTTGAGAAATCCATCACACGTGCTCATCGTGCTTTTATTAAAGAAACGTGTGATCAATGTGAATCGGCCTTCAAGAAAGGAGACCCCCACTACATGTATAGAAGAGTGCGGGAATTGGCCAAAAAGAAGGACATCAAGGCGTTCTCCCTTCTCGACAAACATGGAAACCAAATACAATCCACAAACGGAATCCGCTCTCGATGGAAAAACCATTTTAAAAATAAACTGAATCTGGACATCCACCCAAACCGAACAATTCTCGACACTTTCCCTATAACCTCTACAGATCCAAGTCCTCCCCCTCTTCACTCTGAAATAGAAGCAGCTATCAGAGACTTGAGAACGAACAAAGATGCCGGCCTCGATGGAATCCAGTCCGAACTACTGAAAGTAAACTGCAAACCACTCCTTGACCTTTACCACAAAATTGCCACAGCTGCTTGGGAAAAATGTCACTTCCCCTTACCCTGGTGCGAAGCCACGATAATCTCCCTGCATAAGAAAGGCTCTAAAGCTGTCTGCGACAACTACCGCCCAATAAGTCTTACCAGCCACGCAGCAAAAATCCTCACAAGAGTCATGCTCGGGCGTATACGAGCCATTTCCTCAATGGTCATTCAGGAATACCAAGCCGGCTTTCGACCTAATAGATCAACAATTGATCAGATATTTACTGTTCGGTAGATCATGGAAAAGTATAGAGAACTTGGCCGCAGCATCTACTACCTTTTCATAGACTTTAAACAACCTTTTGATCGGATATGGAGAGAAGGTCTATGGGACATCCTTCTTCACTTTGGCATCCCATCCAACCTGATCTCGCTGATCAAAGACATGTATAAGAAGTTCAGTAGCCGCGTCATGACTGGAGAAGGACTTATCGAGAGCTTCAAAACCTCTACCGGAGTACTTCAAGGTTGCCTAATATCACCGGAGCTGTTCAATCTCTTCCTAACTGCAGCCCTTTCACTCACAGATAACCCGCCCAGCCCCCTTGTCGGAGGAGTGGTGATAAATAAACTGGCATATGCTGATGACATAGTCCTAATAGCCGAGTCCCTTCAAGATCTACAATCTCAGGCTAACAGCGTTCACTCGTCCACCAACCTCTTCGGGATGGCAATCAACCCCTCAAAAACGAAAGCCATGCGCTGTTCACGCAAGTTCAATTCACAGGTAAATCTCAGCCTTCAGCTTGGTGAAGGTATCATTGAATGGGTGGAAGGCTTCGCCTACCATGAGAGCTAACTTACTTATGATAACAACCAACTCAAAGACATCAAGAGACGCCTGACACTTGCGAACTCCAGTTTTAAAGCTCTGATGCCCATCTGGAGGAATAAGAGCCTAACAACAACTCTCAAAACGAGACTCTTCTACTCCCTCATTATCCCGATCGCCATCTACGCATGTGAATCCTAGACGCTTAAAATAGACGATCAACGCTGCCTAGCTGCCTTTGAAAGCAAATTCCTACGACGCATCGCTGGTATCACCTTCCACGACAGAATCTCCAACTCCAAGCTTCTCCATAATCTGAAAGTGAAATTTACAATACTGGACAAAATAAAACTACAACAACTCAAATGGCTTGGACATACCCAACGCATGGCTAGTACTCGTCTCCCAAAGATAACCTTCGATGGACGAGTGCACGGTTCTCGACCCAGAGATCACCCTCCGAAGAGATGGAAAGAAAACTTCTCACCTTACAACCTGCCACAACTCTGCCGCCTGGCCGACAACAGAAGCACTTACAGGAGGCACATCAATGAACTGGTTGAAGAAGAGGCCCCAAAACGACCTTCAAGGACGGATGGGACATAAGTCAGTCAAGTCAAGTTAGGCTTGCTATCTGTATGTCGGGAGAAACTTTTTCAACGATTTTTGATCCTGACACAAATAATATTTTTAATTTTATTTAATTTTATTTGAAAAAAATAAAATTTAATATCATTTCAAAAGATTCTATCTATGCTCTTTGACAACCTAGATACACTTACAATCTATTTATTTATTTAACGTAAAAGCAGAAGTAGTAATAGTAGTAGCCCCGAAAGGTTCAACTTAATACCCCTAGTCGTTCTCGATATATTGCTGAAGTGTCTTATTGGCAAACGCAAACACAATGTCTTTTGATTTATTTGTAAAGTAGCATTTAGTTATATAGCATAATGGGCCAATTGCATAATTGTGGGGGTTTGACATGCCCAATATCCCTAAAAACATAGTTGCTGGACCGTTCTACTATGCTGAACCAAATAGCTCTCTCAAAATTTGACTAGATGTGTTTGGTAAATTAAATAGCTTGAGAGACGGGCTGATTGCCCTCCAATTATTTTTATTCTTAGAAAGGACCCTAGAACTTTTAATTTTGAATCGAATTAGCTTTTTTAAATGTTTATATGATATTTCTAGCTATTATAGAGTGGCGCTGCCTTTGATATTGCTTATATGCCTTTTTGAAAATCTGTATGTATACAGTTTTTTGTTTAATTGGAACGCCCCCCTATACACTTCCTGGAAGTTTCACCTTAATACACTTAGCATCATTGGTTATAGTAAATGTAGTTGTAGTACTAAAAGTATCCACAGTGCGTTCTGGCTAGTTCAGAATCCCCCACAACTTACTCTTAAATATCTAACTTAATAATATAAGTTGTTCTTTAGATATTTATTTGTCACCTTTTTAAAAGTCCACATGCTCATAGTTATTTTTGATTTGGTTCAACGTCCGCCTAAATATTTCTTATTTTTGATTGCTGAAGACATTGTTATGTTCTCTTTGATTACTGAAGACATTGTTATATTCTCTGACAATTTCGATCGGACGTGTTGGCTGAAAAGAGGATATCATGGAGGGGGGCTATTTTCTCTCCCTGACGCTTGACTCTTAAGA
This sequence comes from Artemia sp. Kazakhstan ARC1039, assembly GCA_029168905.1. Taxonomy (NCBI): domain Eukaryota; kingdom Metazoa; phylum Arthropoda; class Branchiopoda; order Anostraca; family Artemiidae; genus Artemia; species Artemia sp. Kazakhstan ARC1039. The sequence continues at coordinate 15,965 of JAQQPU010007639.1, read as the reverse complement.
TGGAACTAGAACTGTGCATTTCCAATCAAATGAATGTTCTCTAAAGTTCACAAGACCACCTTTTCATAAAAACCTTACATCCCCCCGGGGCATAACTTAAAACCCTTACCCAAAGTTACCCCTATACTCTGGGTGGTTGTGTCAACCTCAAAGGCAGTGTTATGAGATCTTTGGACTATTTTTGAACAAACGGCTATATTAAAATTTCCATCGCATGCATTTGGGAAAAATATGACGTGGGGGGGGTATAGCTGCCCTCCGATAAATTTGACTATTAAAAATGGCTCTTCAACTTCCAATTTCCAATCCAATGAGCCCCCTCCGAAGTTTATACGACCACCGTTTCTATAAAAACCTTAAACGCCCTCGTGGTAAACCTTACATACCTTGCCCTGAGGACTGTGAGGGGGCTCTCATCCTCAAAGAAATAATTTCTGGAAGTTTAAACTACGTCAAGCAAAATAACCATCTCGAAATTTCAACTGGAAGTGTATGAGAAAATGATGGGTGTGGGGGGGAGATCAACGACAACAAATGGCCATTTTAAATTTTTTATCAAATACGTTTCGGGAAAATACGACGTGTGTGGGGAAGGGGGGGGGAATATTTGCCTTCTGATCACTTTGACTCTTAAAAAGAGCACCATAACTTCTGATTACCAATCCAATGAGCCATCTTTGAAGTTTATACGACCACCATTTTTATGTAAACCTTATATACCCCCAGGGCGTAACTTACAACCCTTGCCCTGAGGGCTATATGGGGGGGGGTTATCCTCAAAGACATAATTTCTGGACCTTTCAACTACTCTGAACAAAATGGTTATCTCATAAATTATGATTGAATGTGTTATGGGAAATGATTGGTGTATGGGGAAAGGGTGGCTGGTTGACCTCCAATGACTTTTGAATGTTAAAAAGGCCAGTAGAACGTCTGATTACCAATCAAATGAGACCCCTCTGATGTTTATACGACCACCCTTTCTATCGAAAACCTTATATCCCCCAGGACATAACTTACAGCTCTTGCTCCGAGGGTTGTGGGGGGGGGGAGTTGTCATTCTCAAAGTAATGATTTCTGGACCTTTAAACTACACTGAATAAAATGGCTATAACAAAATTTTGATTGGATGTGTTTGGAGAAGTGATTGACGTGAGGAGGGGGAGCTGGCTGCCCTCCATGAGCTCTTTTTGAAGTTCCTATGACATTTATTTCTTAAGAAGTTTCTTGGTCTAAAAAACAAAACAATATATTGTGCCCCCATCGCTCTTTGCTTAGGCAGCACTATCGCGCTGCCTATGATAATTTGTCTTGATGTTTCAATTAAACAGCACTGGAAGTGCCGATTAGAAAAGGTAAGCCCCCCCCCTAAAATTCAGCCTATGGGCGCCCATGCAAACAATCCATGTTGTTCAAAACACAAACCATTTCCCCTAAAACGTGAATGGCAGTCAACCCATTTAGAGGCTAAGAGAGTGAGTGTGTGTGGCATAACTCTTCTTTGTAAATCTTGATCAGTCTTGTGATGTTTCAAATAAAATATGGCGGGAGAGAAAAAATTTCGAAACCAAAGAAGAGAAATGGCCAATCCATAACTAGTGTCCAGTATTTACTTGAATATCTCAGTCAAACTTCACTCCAGTGGGATATTGACTGGACTAACGCAGATTCACACAGACTGATTCACGCAGAAGACTTCGGCAACTCCTTCTAATAGAAAAGAAGAAATGGGATGTTTGGAAAAAATATTTTATTGATATCCTTCTTCATCCTCAGTGATCAGAATTAAGCCTTTAATATCATTTTTTTGGGAAGTATATTATTGCTTTTTCCTTTAAGTTTATTGTGGGTAGGATTTGTTTTGGAATTTTTCTTTCCTTAACTGTTTGTATCCTAACCTCTTCTTGCCCCCTCAGAGAAGGGGGTCAACCATCAAACTGGCATGAAGAAGCTGACATCCCCATAGCTTCCAATGCCATTGATGTACCTCCAATCTCTAGTGATGATAGCCAGGATAATACCATGATAAGAGTATCAGAGTCCCCAAACCCAAAAAATAATTCCCAGCTCAATGATAATTTTCAGACAGTTATTAGAAAGCAGAAACGCAAAAAGCCCTCGACAAGCCCTCCTGAATAAACAGAAATCCCTAGCTCAGTTTCAGCTATGGAATTGTAGAACAAACCAATCATCCTTTTCACCTCAACAGTAAAAGACCAAGTGTTTACCACTAAAAATATCTCTAACGTTAGAATGAATCTATTCAAATCTTTAAGATGTAGTTTCGGTGTGAATGTTAATAGAGATGGCTCTCTTACAGTTATGTTCCAAGACAGAAAGGATGCCTGCAAAGCTCGTAATAAAAAAAGAATTGGTAATATAAGAGTTGCCTCTGAATGGTGGACTTCACCTATAAAAAAACACACAGAAAATGGTGATGTGTAATGTCCCAATCGAACTATTAACTGAAGACATGAAAGATGGTCTCATGAATAATAGAGGGCAAATTCTGGAGGTCCTGGAAGTCCATAGGATGGGCAAGCCAGATGCTAACGCATTACTAAACAGTAAGAATGTCCTTTTTATCTTATCAGTGAGTACCCAGTTTGACCTACTGTTCCTTTTTTGTCAACCTAAATCTTACAAATCATACCAAGAAAAGCTTATTCAACGCTCAAAATGTTTTAAGCTTGGTCACTCATCTAAGTATTGCTCTTCCTCTGACACAATCTGTCCCAATTGCCTTTATAATCACCCTGTTTCTGGTGAAATTAGATGTTCTACAGCTTCTAAATGCATTAACCATAGAGGTGACCACCAGTCTACAAGTCGTAACTTATGTTCTAAATATATCCAACGGGCCAAAGTGTTAAGGATAGCCATCAAGAAAATGTCCCATTTCTATAGCTACTATGGAGCTTGCTAAGCTTTCTAAAAGACCATCATCTCCAAGAATTAGTAAGGTTAAGAAAGCAACCTCAATCCTTTTACCCAATCCTTGGCAAGGCACTCCCAAAAATAACCAAAATCAGGCTCAGTTATCTCCGTTTGGGATATCAATCCCTCAGCATGGTATTGATTTCCCTAATGTAATCAAAGCAAGCTCAGACCTCCAAAATCCTAGATTTAATCAGAAGTCATGGACTGAAAGAGTGGCAGCCTAACTTAACATATCTACTCAAGCAAACACTGGGCAAAATAGAGATGGTCCTTATATAACAAAACAAATTAAATATACAGCTTCAGTGGATCAAATTATCCAATCAAATTGGCCCATAGCCCTAAAAGCTACTTTAACTAAAGATATTGCTCAATACTACTTTTCTAATTCTATCTTTGATGAGATAGGGAAGGACTATCTACAATTCTCACCAAATATACAGCATGTCACCTATTCAACTCAACCCATCCCATTCATTATGCATCTAATAGTAAAATTGATATTATCTGTCTCCAAGAGACCAATCTTCATCAGTTTATTTCCCTAATTCCCTTAAGCGCATCTGCTGCTTGGCTAATATTCTAAATACTTACACTGCAATTCTGAAGTAGGGTTGCCACCCGGTGAAAAAAATCACCAGATTTTAGTGATTTTTGGGTTGATTTAGTGATTTTCTTCAACAATCTAATGATTTATATGCAAATTTACTGATTTTTTAGTTTTAGCAGTACAAAAAATCACTAGAAATAGTGATAAATCACTAAGGGTGGCAACACTGTCCTTAAGTCTAACCTGCCTTGGCACGTGGATAGAAAGATCTTTAAGGCATCTATTGATATTTTAAAGAAGAGTCAAATTGATTAGTTATTATTAATGTGCAAGGAAGTGAAGTCATTAAAAAGAAGGAGGTTATTCATCATTTGTTTTGGATAGTCCAGAAGAGAGCGTGAAAAACCGCGTTGGTACCGGCCGGCCTATAGATCTTAAACTGCTGGTAAAGGTGACTCAAGAACCTGCACATCCCACAACCTATCAATATAATTAAGAAGTTTAATTGGGATGATTGGTTTGCTTTAACTGACAAGAAGACTTGGTTACAGATGAGGACAATGGATTTCTGAATATCTGATGATACTTTTTGGAGAGTCAAAGGGGTGAAAGGAATCATTGGTGGTTCATATACCCTGATACAAAATTTTTGGAATTGAACCGGATGTTATTTTTTGGTACTGGCGATTTTAGGACAAAACACACCGCTCTATAAACGGTTCAGTGAAGTGCAGATCGGATATAGAAATACAAAGGGGGTTAAGTGACATTTTCCAAAATGTTAAGGAGAAGCAAATAATTATTTTGGAAAATGTGCCTCTATATATTTCTGAAGCTCCAATTTTGATATTTCTTGCTATCTCATGATGGGCCTTATGTGACAATCGTTATGGCTGTGGAAGAGTCGTTTACTAAACGCTTTTTGGTCTGCAAAAGTATTCAAAATTTGGCTATAACGCGTTTCGAGTGCATTATAAAATTGAGAATATCTCGAAAAAAAAGGGATATGTGCATTCTGATTAAACCAATCAATCGGACGCGCCCGTTTTTACTAGACTCAAAATATATCTCAATTTTTGACTGATATGTTACATAACGCTTTTTATATTTCCACACCCGAAATGAAGCTTTAACCTCTGGATGGTTTAAGGGGCGACCACCTACTTCTAGTATTTTGGCCCTCCTGAGCCAAAATGACTGCTTTGTGGCAGAAATCAAATCTGTTGTGGCCCGATCTATTTCGTGACTTAAAAAAGGCACTAGAACTTTAATATTCAAGTGATACTGCATAATAACACATCTGAGGACTCTAGTAAAATAACAAAAGAGTGGTAGTCTTGAATTGCTCATTAGACATTTTCCATATATAATGGTCCTTAGCGCGACAATTGCGTTTTTTATCTAAAAACGCCTCAGCAATATCCTACAATATCCTCCAACCTGATCTCGCTGATCAAAGACATGTATAAGAAGTTCAGAAGCTGCGTCATGACTGGAGAAGGACTTACCGAGAGTTTCAAAACTTCTACCGGAGTGCTTCAAGGTTGCCTACTATCACCGGAGCTGTTCAATATCTTCCTGTCTGCAGCCCTTTCACTCACAGATAACCCACCCAGCGCTCTTGTCGGAGGAGTGGTGATAGACAAACTAGCATATGCCGATGAAATATACCTAATAGCTGAGTCCCTTCAAGATCTACATTCCCAGGCTAACAGCATCCACTCGTCTACCAACCTCTTCGGGATGGCTATCAACACCTCAAAAACGAAAACCATGCGCTGCTCACGCAAGTTCGATTCACAGGTAAATCTCAGCCTTCAGCTTAGTGGATATACCATTGAGTGGGTGGAAGACTTCACCCACCTTGGGAGCTTACTTACTTCTGATAACAACCAACACAAAGACATCAAGAGACGCCTGACACTTGCAAACTCCAGTTTTAAAGCTCTGATGCCCATCTGGAGGAATAAGAACTTAACAACAATTCTCAAAACGAGACTCTTCTACTCCCTCATTGTTCCGATCGCCATCTATGCCTGTGAATCCTGGACGCTTAAAACAGACGATCAATGTCGCATAGCTGCCTTTGAAACCAAGTCCCTACTATGCATCGCTGGTATTACCTACCACGACAGAATCTCCAACTCCAGGCTTCTCCACAATCTGAAAGTCAAATTCACAATACTGGACAATATAAAAATAAAACTACAACAACTCAAACGGCTTGGACATACCCAACGCATGGCTAGTACTCGTCTCCCGAAGATAACCTTCGATGGACGAGTACACGGTTCTCGCCCCAGAGGTCACTCTCCGGAGAGATGGAAAGAAAACTCCTCATCCTACAACCTGCCCCGACTCCTCCGCCTGGCCGACAACAGAAGCACTTACAGGAGGCATATCAATGAACTGGTTAAAGAAGAGGCCCCAAAACGACCTTCAAGGACGGATGGGACATAAGTCAATATCCTACAATCGATAAAATTAATTTGTTACTGGGTGGGCTGTCAAATCATGTTAACAAGTTTATGTATTGTTTCTTTGTTATCATTTAATGTTTTAAATGTTATAAAGGACCATTTCTCAGCAGCTTCTAACATTAAGAATAGAGGATATTAAAACATATTTCGAAAATAATATGAAACTTCAAATTAACCTGAAAGCCAAAGAATATAGGAGAGAAGAGATTGGGCCAACCATGTAGTTGGTAATACTAAGATGAAGAGCTGTAAACATATGTTTTACAAAATGTATGACATCAGAGTCACACAAAGTTTCTCCCGAGTCTTCTGATATGGTCCTGTAACACCACATAGAAATAGTATTATGGAGTCCTCGAACTGATTGTGCAGCATGGTAATTTCTATGTAAAGTTGTCATCGAAAGTGGTTTACCCCCTTTGGAGTGGCTGATTTTTTTTGAAACACCTGGTTTATTTGTGTTTTCAGTTTGTATATATTTGCTTATATTTTTGTATGTCTTTTTTTGTTATACTCCATCGCCATGCCTTGTGTTTTTGATGGGTTATGGAATACATTAATTCATAGTGCTTTTAAATTAACGCAAATCAGTTTAAGCAATCACTAAATCCCCCCCCCCCCCAAATAAGCGGTTTAAAACATGTATCAAATCTAAAAAAAAGGTAAAAAACTGAAAAGAGAGCGTTTCAGCAATATATGTATGATGCATGGTTTAAAATTAATGGGAACACATCTTTTTAGCTTTAATATGTCACCAATGTTAGGCATGGTTTTATGGCATAAATTACACCAAAAGCATTATTGATCGTCCAAAGCACCTATATAATTTTTTAGAATAGGAGAGAGGGGAGGGGAGGGGGTCCAACACTGCAGAGGGCACATCTTAAGAAAAAAAAGACTTAGCAAAAGTAGGCAAACAGTGCAGAACTACAAGAAATTATAGCAAAAATGCAGAGATTTTGAACAAAAGAGGGACAAGCTCCCCTCTCCCTCTGTGCCTGGTTGGTAGTTTGGATTATTGGTTGAAGATTCTGACTCTAGAATGGTATGAGCTGTTTAACAGCTGTTAGGGGTATACCTAAACTTAATGGGTTGAAGGGAGAATTATCCCCTGCTAAGACTGGTCTGATGGACTCCGAAAGGGTAGTGTCAACGTTAGAAATTTTCAAAATTCGAAACCTTGGGAAAAATTCTCAAATGCAACCAGCATATTAGGGGCTTATATCTCCACCCAGCTACAACTATAATGAGTATGAATTACGAAAAATATATAAAGTGTAAGGGATGCCGTTACTTTACATACATTTGCTTGCTTCAAAAACATTTTGTGGCAAGATCCACACAATAAAAGCATTTATCGATTCAGATCGTATGTCACATCACACTACCTGGATCTCATGGCCCAAAAGCAGCCTCTTTTACATTTCTCATTTATATATAACCTTGTAGAAGAGAAAAGAAAAAATGGGATAATTTAGCGAAATAGGCAACAAATTGGACCTGAGACAAAAACGTCAATCTTTTCTAAAAAAAATACTAAAACATAAACAAACAATCAAAAATCAGTTAATACAAGCATAAAAAATATAAAAATACACAAGAAAAAATATTTTCAAAGAACTATTTTTTCAGCATTACTTTCATCTAAGAATCCCTGCGACCAATCTTAATTTGTTCTTAAATTATTTTTCAAATAAAAAAAGACAAAGAGAAACTCATTTAAACAAAATTAAAAACACAGCTCATTCCAGATTATAGGTCATTCTCGATTTTTCCTTCAATTTTGATTTTCTTTTCCGAAGGTTCTTCTGTACTATTTATGGCATCTTCTTCGCGCTTTACCTTAGCCCCTTTTGACAGCCAAGACGCCATAAGCTTACTTCCTTGAGGCTTTCTAAAAAAATGAACAAAATAAAAACCTACATCGACAATAAATGAAAAAACAATCAAATCGTTGGTCTTTGGTACGTTCTACTTCAAGATTGTTAAGGAAATCCTTATCTGCATACATAATTATACAACATCGGTATCAAAGTTCAAATCAAGGTTCACATTAATCAAAGTGTACTGATGTCGTCTTTAAACTCCTATCTAATGACCATAATCCAAGTCTGACAACGATTAAAAACCAGAAAGCTTTTTCAAACTATTGTTTTATGGCCCTAGCCCAAGTTACAAACTAACAAGACATCGCCTATAAGCTATGTTTGTCCTAGCTAAGTGGTTGGCACCTTGGGTTGGAAGTCCTTTGTAAAAGGGGCACGGGTCTGATTATTTGGCTTGGGACGATACCAGTGGCATTTCTCTGTAAGCTCAGCCAGAATCGACCGAGCTCTAAATGGGTACTTGAAGAAATCTTGGGAAGGTAATCAGGAAGGGTGTGCGAGAGCACAGGATGGCTGGCCCTCTACCCTGCACTGCACTTCCTGGCTGAAGGGCCACGAAACAGAGATCAGCACCACGGGTTTGGACCTTAAGGGTCTAGTGCCTTCATACTTACTTACTTACTTGTAAGCTATGTAACTTCTATTTTAGGGTGTACAACGGCTAGAAGCTAGGTAACTTCCTCATATTTACATTTTATGGCTCTAACCCAAGCTAGATAACACCTAACATCTTTCTCAATAGACATAAACAGCCTGTAGAGGCTGGACAAAATCTTGGAACGAGTCCAAAACTCAAAAATTTGACAATACTAAAACTATTTTCAATCGATAACTGTCAAACCATATAGAAATATTGAGTCAGAAAGGTTTTCCCACATGGATCGGCAGTTATCAAACCAAGTCTTGAAACTGTGTTCAGCATTATATAAATTTTGGAACGTTGTTATCTGGCGTTAACCGCAAGCTCGTGGCATATAAAAGCAGAAAGAGCTTTCTGCAATGCTCAGTGACTATCACAATGTTAAAGTACAAACCACACAATATCACAATGTCGTGTACAAATCACATCACAATTTTAAAATCAATAAAATGTGTGATTGCAGATCTTTTAACAAGCATATTGTATTGGAGCTCCATCATAGGTTCTTTGAATGTTGTACGTTCTGACGTGACATTCAACAAATCTCGTCAGGTGAAAAAAAAAGTTTTCGCCCAAGTACTGATTCTCTCACTTAAGAATCTTACACTATTTTTCAAAAATGACGTCCAATCTTTAGCTTAGCGTAGACACCTCTTTCGGTGTCAGAGAGCTCTATATTGCTAAACTTTGAAACCCAGGTAGATCCAATACAGAGTCCAGCGTCTGCAAACCTCTTTAATAAGAGAGTGGTGTGAACTGAAAAGCGACTGAAAACTTTATTATTCAGTAGTTACAACTAAGAAGTAAACCATCCGACTAGAGAGCGAGAATAGAACATTCTCAACCAGACTTAACATATTCAGTAAAAAAGAATATTTACAGCGAAACAGAGCCCTTCTTTATGCCTTTTTATTCGAGAATTGAAAACGGAGGTTTGCACCGTGAATTCCTGAAAAGCAGAGAATTAAAATCTTACGGTTTCACGTCACATGATGAAATTAAAATACTTTCGAAACCTCTTTTCCTTTAAAATAAGAAGTTCTTCTTCTTTTGATCCCAGTTTGTAGGGCTATCATGAAAGAAAGGCCAAGATGGATAGACCAAGTTTTACGTATGGATAACCAATTGTTGGAGACTGCGCTTTTTGGTCACCCGTCTGAGACTAAAAGAAAAGAAGGCCGGCCAATATTGGCATAGGATTAAGTCATAAGAAAGAATTACGAATCAAATTAGTATTTCATGGTAGAAGTTAAGCTGGAGGTTTGAATCGATTGGGGTGAAGGAGGAGCATGCCCAGCTGTGTAGGCCTTAGTAGGTACTGCAGTATGTTGTAGTAGTTTAAAATAAAAAGAGCTCAGATGAGTTGAAAAGTTCAAAATGAGTCAATGTTAAAAATACAACAGACTTTACAATCACGTTGGAGGCTACTTAAAGGCGGTAGACCAATCTATATTTTGTTGTTTTATTGTTGTATTTTACCCAAAGTTCCCCCAGCTATTTTTCGCACAAAGAAGATCACCTTGCGTTTTCCATCACACTTCTTCATATTCTTGCAAGCCATGCATGCTTCATGAAAGTCTAAAGTCACGGTTGAAACATTTCAACCGAGTCGTCGAAAAGTGTATCCGTTAAAAATGAACAAAAAACGCGTTTTCTACTCAATTCGTTGTTTTAAGTCTTGTTGTTTGTACTGGAACACAAAGAATGAACTGATTTGATGCAAACTTCCTGTGCTTTGCAGCATCTGCTATGTGTGAAAAGCAGGGTCGTTACTAGCCTAAATGTTTGGGGGCTGGGGGGGGGGGGAGCGAGGAATTTTACCGAATACTTTTTTAATTAGCATAATGTATTTTAATTAGCATAATATCCGTTTTGAGTACGATACGTAAAATCACTCCAAGAGTCGGTAAAACCACTGCATTTACCGACCGAGATCGAGATTTCGGTATATATCATGTCACTATTTTCATGCTCTTTATTTAACCAAATAGAAAATGGTGGCACCATCTGTAAAATCATGGCACAAGTAACTAAAACTGCTGCGTTTACAGACCAAGTTCGAGATTTCTGTAGATGACATGTCAGTATTTTCGTGGTCTTTATTTAACCGAACAACAAATTTTGGCGCAGTCCGAAAAATCGTGGCACTTCCCGCCACGATTTTACCGACTCATTTTTTTCTTACCAAGTGCCCAAAAACACTGAAGGGGCCTCCCCCATACGTGACGGCCCAGAAAAGAAGGTTTGCACCAGGGAAAACCACAGCTGTTTGAACCTAGGGTTAAGGAAAATTTTGTGATTAATCGATAAGCCTTATGTACCCGACGTACGATAAACCTACAAAAAAATTGTTAACTTAGGCATTGCAATTCAACAAGTCAATATGATTTTTGTTGCGAACAGTCTCTTGTTCACAACAAAGCGTTGAGCACGAGCATTATTAAAAATACTAGAGAGATGAGACTAGCCTATAAGCATCAATAACAAGAATCACTTATTCAGGCTTAGCAGAGCTTCCACAATAATAATAAGACTGCCCCAACAATCAAAAGCATACCGGCAGAAGCGAGATATTTATTGAATTAAAAAAACAATAAGAAGTTAAATAACTACTTTCGGATCTGCCTAAATAAAATCTAACTACTTAGTAATTATGTAATTTTCCTGTCTCAAGACAAAGGGTTGAAATTTGATATTCCACCCCTGTACGGTACTAACTGGCAGCCCAGCCTGGTGCTGTCAAAAATTGTTTGGGTTCAAATTAAAATAAATTATCATCAAGATGCTACCCAAACCATGAACACTTACTTCAAGTCAATCTCTCTGTTAAGACTTGGATCTTGGTTTTTGACACTATTTACCAACGGCGAGACAGGATGAATATGCAAGTTAGACGGAGGTACCAACGACGAAAGGGCATCATTTTCATCAATATTTACATAATCCAGCCAGGTTTGAACTTGTTCATCCGACTCCAAAATCGCAGGCATTCGTTCATGTATCCAAGAAACAAGAGGATTTGACTCCATAGTAATTACAGTAAAACTGTACACTGGCTTTTTGTTTGATGGATCAATCCATTTATCAAAAAGCCCAGCCATCATGAATGGCTTTGGTCCATTCCAACCTTTCTCAGCTGACCAAAATTCTTCAACTTTACCCTCCCATGTCTCGGGTTCTTCTATTTTTATCTGAAAAATTTAACTGGGTAGAATTTTTATATAAATTTTTCTCTTGACATTACGATAATCACAATAGAGGAAAAAATACAATGAAGGTACAATTACTGCCAAAAAAGAACTAGGCTTCAAATATAGTCGTCAGGCTTATGTATATTCAGAAAATAAAACTTAACCATACGTAATTTAGAAATATTGAATTTAATCCAGTGAATCCTTTAAATTTTAGCAATTTCGTTAATTTACAAATAATTCAGCCATCACAAAATGTTTAGATTCGTTCCAACCTTTTCGGGCCGATCAAAATTGTAAAGCTTTGCCTTCCCATGTCTCCTTCTATTCGGTTTTATCTAAAAAAAGCTTATCAGGGTAGAATACTTGAA
>JAQQPU010007638.1:0-38162 GCA_029168905.1 Artemia sp. Kazakhstan ARC1039 | reverse complement strand
GGAATTACTAATTTGCCGCATATTTTGCATATTCTTTTGTGTGCTTTCAATGTTTAAATTATGAAATTCAGCTGAACAGAAGTTGACGGAGGAAGTTAATTATATTTAGTGGGAATGACTCACTATGTTGCATGAAAATCCTGAACTTTTTACTTCAGTAGTAGAGCCGTGTTAATGATTACAAACGAAATTGTAGTTATTTAGTCAAAAATTAAAAATCAAAATTCTTTTTAAACTGGATAGAAAATAAAGTAAAAAAATTAACACTCACATTTTTTACGCTTTAAGTGCAACTTCTAGCACGCGTAAATACTAGACCAAAAAAGAATCAAAATATTTTGAAAATAACATTTTAATGGTTTGAAGCAACCTGATTACATTTTTGAATCCAATATAAAGTGTTGCATTTGGCTACTTCCATAAACATATAAACAGTATTTATTCACAGTGTAAAGCTTCCACATTTTCCCCAAAAATAAATATAAATTATTGTGTAAAATCCGTTATTGGAGTAATCGGGAGTTTAGGTTAAAGCATGGGGGAGTTAAGATCAGAGCCATCACCGAGAGGATATTTGGATGTTAGACTTCTCCCAATAATCCTTGGTTCACACTGAAACAATTTTATTTTAACAAAAAACGGCTCACGGATGGGAGGAAGTCACAAAAAACGTTCTCACAGAAACGGTTCATTGCAGCCGTTGAAGGATGAACTGTACATTTATGATATTAAATTAAAAAAACAAGTTTTTTAAACTGAAAGTAAGGAGCGACATTAAAACGAACAGAAATTATTCCGTATATAAAAGGGGCTGTCCCCTCCTCAACGCCTCGCTCTTTACGCTAAATTTTTTATTGTTTAAAAAAATAAAGTTGTGAGACAGAGTCAAACTTTAGAGTAAAGAGCAAGGCGTTGAGGAGGGGACAGCCCCTTTCATATACGGAATAATTTCTGTTCGTTTTAAGTTTTAATGTCGCTTCTTACTTTCAGTTTAAAAACTTGTTTTTTTTTATTTAATTTCTGATTGTTTTTTAGTTAATGCAGCTTTTATTTTGGTTCACCGTCATTGAATAAGTAAACAAAATTTTGTTCCAATTCTTTAACAATGACCTCTTAATCACAAAGGCCGATAATTAGAATAAATAGCTCTTATGAAAGTACTAAAAAATCCTTGGCTTAAAGAGCGAGGCATTGACTAGAAGGTGAACCCAATCATATAGCTAATATTTTTTTGTTCGTTTTAAGTTTTGATGTTGCTCCTTACTTTCAGTTGAAAAACATGTTTTTTATATTTAATTTCTGATTTTTTTTTTAAATAATGATGGGAAATCTGGCGGCCCCTTCATGGCAATGTCCCTTCCCCCATGAAAACTTCCTTCATGAAAAGATCCTCCCATATAACCCCCGACCCACCCCACCCCCCACTACCAGAAAAAATTCCCCCTTAAAACGTCTGTATATTTCCCAATAACCAATACTATATGTTAACATTGCGTAAAGTTCATAACTTTCAGCCCTCCCCCTGGGGGCTTCGAGGGATTAAGTTATCCTAAAAGACATAGTTATAATATTTTCGACCATGCTGAACAAAATGGCTATCTCAAAATTTTGATCGGGTGACTTTGGGGAAAAATGAGCGTGGGAGGGGGCCTAGTTGCCCTCCATTTTTTTGGTCACTTAAAAAGGGCACTAGAACTTTTAATTTCCGTTCCAATGAGCCCTCCCACGATATTCTAGGACCACGGGGTCGATACGATCACCCCAGGGGAAAAGAAAAAAAAAAAAAAACAAACACGCATCCGTGATCTTTCTTCCGGCAAAAAATGGAAAATTCCACATTTTTGTAGATAGGAGCTTGAAACCTCTACAGTAGGGTTCTCTGATACGCTGAATATAATGATGTGATTTTCATTAAGGTTCTATAACTTTTAGGGGGTCTTTCCCCCTTTTTTCGAAAATCAGCCAAATTTTCTCAGGCGCGTAACTTTTGATAGGTAAGATTAAACTTGATGAAACTTATATATTCGAAATCAGAATTAAAATCTGATACTTTTGATGTATCTATTGGTATCAAAATTCCGTTTTTTAGAGTTTCGGTTACCATTGAGCCGGGTCGCTCCTTACTTACAGTTCGTTACCACGAACTGTTTGATATTAAAATAGCATAGGCAAAGCCGTATCCAGGGAGATTTGGGGGGTTTAAACCTCCCTCTCAAAAATGTTGGTCTGACTCGTAAAAACGTGACAAAAATGAATATAAACATATTTTTTATGCGTTTTTTAAGCTTTTTTAACCCCCCGAAAAAAAAAATCCTGGTTACGGCTCTGAGCATTGGCATAGGAATAGGCTATATCAAGCTCTAGAAGCCAAGAAAAAATATTCAAAAGTCTAGCCTGTATTTGCCTTGTCTAGCTTCGCGTAATCAATAATATAATTTTTACTTTCTATGTTGTTTTTCTTGGAAATGTCCTCCCAGACCTTGAGGATTAAATGTTTCTTTAAATGGCCCTCAAGACCTCTGTCATATATTAATGAACGACTTCTAATAAATAAGATTAGTCTCTCATTTATTTGCATTGTATGGTTCAAAAAAAGCTTTCAATTCAAAATAACGGATACGTTTTCAACGACTCAATAGAAATTCCGACGCAGCCGTTGCACCGTTATGGAGCATAAACCTGCTGCAAAGGACGGCTGAAATTTGACGGATAACGTAAAAACGGCCGTTTCTATGCAAAAAACCAGCAGTGTGAACCAAGGATAAGAGCTTGACCGCCTCTACAAAATTATTGAAAGCTCAGTTCCGTTATATTAAGGTCAGATCAAGTCCAAGAGAACGAAATTCAACGCTCATTCGAAAGAAAAACACAGGGGATATGATTGAACACAATTTACGGAGGGAATGGGGCGCTGAAAAGGAGAATCTGGTTGGATTTTTTTCCCCAAAAAGCTCCTTCAAAATTTTAGTTCTCGTTTTGTCATATTAACAAAAGAAAACAATTTGAAAATTAGTTTTTATTCTGAATGATAATAATAATTGTATTGAAAGTTATGGGCCATAGGCAATATGCGAAAACATTACGATAACGTAGGCCTAGTGTTAAACAAAACAACACAGATTAAGGGACATCCTGAGTTGGGATCATTTAATAAATTTGAAGAACAAAATTACCAAAGACAACAATGTACTTTGGTGACGTTGAGGCTGAGACAGATCAATTACTACCATGAACGAAAATCCCCTCCCGTTATATTTGAATCTTGTTGGGTAACTGGCATAATTTGCAACCCTTGCCACATTTGGGTAAAATGGCTCTCTTAAAATTTCGATTCGCTGTCTTGGGGGCTGCAGGGGCCAGAGACGGGCTGGCTACCCTCAAATCACTTTCGAGTGTAGAAAAGCGTAGGCTACCATATTTTTATTAATTTTAATTTTAAAGGCCCATAATAACCTGGATGTGCATAGTGTGTATTGATTTACCTCATCTTGATTTAGTCCTTTAGCTCATAGCTCAACGTTTACTTGCAATCCCCTTAATATTCCTTAGAAGTTTTAACTTAATACCCTAAGATGTTCCCAAGATATTGGAGGTACGCCATTTTTACAGCCTGGCAGCACATGGTGTCTTTTGATTTATCTTCCTACTTAACCGTGCATAAATTGAAAATTTCATAGTATCTTATAGCGCAAAAACCTTCTTTTTGCCTTGATTGGAGACAAAAATTGCTAACCTACGTACTCTTCCCAGCACAAAATATGAGTTTTCATTGTCCCCTTCTTTTCTTCAACATTATCTGAAAGTTTCAGCCGTTCCAAAGATATAGTAGACATTCTATTTCGGTGACCCGGATGCACAAAGTGTCTTTCTCTTTGAGTCATAATCCAACGTCTACTGGTCAACTCCCCTCAACATTCCGTAAAAATATTCCCTAATACCCTAAGTCGTTCCCAAGATATTGCATATACGCCATTTTGACAACTTAGCAGCACATAATGTTTTTTTTTTTATTTATCTCGCTACTTAACTTTGCACAAACTATAAGTCCCATAGGAGCGTATAGTACAAAACCATTATTTTTATCTGGATTGGAGACATGAACTGTTAAGCCCCTTCTCCCTCAACCCTACAATAAATCCGAATATCTTTTGCCCTCCATCTTTCCTTTCCCCATTAGTAATTGAAGGTTTCAATTCCTTCCCCCAAGCCATTCCCGAGATATTGCAGAGTCCATGAACCGGACGCACATAGTGTCTTTCGATTTACCTCTGAAATCCCCGAGAAAATGTAAATAATTTGAAAACTCAGGTGCGCATAGCGTCTTTTGATTTAGTCAGGTACGCTTATAGTTTCCAGAGTATATTATCCGAAAACTTCAAGAATCTTGATCTAGCGAACGGTCCGCGTGAACTCACTCGAAATACAACTAATCAGGAACATCAAGTTGTTTGGCCCTTTACAGGGTCCCTTAAGACACACCCCACTCCCAACAGAATGTATGGTTTTAGCTCTGAAAGTTTCGAGATAATCGGAAATCCAGAATCAAACATACTCCCGTTTTCCATTGCAAAACCTATGTCTAAAAAGGGCAACTTTATAACTCTTACAACAGGTTGCCTGGGGGTCATACTATCCCTTGAGGGATGTTTTTTGAACCTTACGACTGTTTTGAACAGAGAGGTCAATTCAAATTTTTATCCGATTGCTTGGGGATAGGGAGCGGGTACCAAAAAATGACACAGGAGTCATCTGGCTGCCCTCCAATCTCTTTAGGATCTTAAAAAGGCACAAAAAACATCCAATTTCCAATCGAAGATCCCTCTCCAAAATTTCTACAATTTCTACAACTCAATACGAAGTGACCCGCTGAATAAAAACACACAGAAGCCACTTCGCTCTTTACTTAGGCAACCCTGCGCCTATCCGCTTGATCGAATTTCTCGTTCCCTAAAATCAGCTCTTCACCCTCTCTCATTCCTAATCTAAGCGACTTAGTATTATTAACATTAATTTTTGAACCTATTCTTGCATTCTGAACCCTAAACAGCCAAAAATTTATTGGGTGTTATGTTTGAGAGCGTTTTGTGTTTTTCCAATTTAACTTAAAAAAACAAAACAAAATTCTATTTGCAGGTTTAAGTTGAACCAAAATTACCTACAACTTTTGTTGTCAGATTTTTCAAATTGGACAATTTCTCTTTGGTTACATTAGCATTATATAAGTCCATCTTTAAGTCTCATGATTCAATGTGTTTAAAATCGAAGGTGATTTTTTGTCATAGTTCTGACAGTTATTTATGCAACAATAGCGCACTTTTTGATAAATTGTTTTTTACAAATTTGGCCATAATATTTCGTTAAAGTCTCACGGCTAGAAAAATGTCCAAGGTGTGTCTTATACGGTCCCTAGGCCCCGGTTGGCCACCATTGACCAAGGCCCAAATTACTTGTGGTGTAGCATCTCGTGGTTCACCCAGTCGTTTTTAGAGGCAGCAATACATTCAAAAATAATCAAGATTGGCTAGTTCTACCAGCCTCGATATACCGCTACAGGTTAACTACTCATATAATATATTAAGAACTTTCCTACTGATTCGATCAGGAGGTAATTACTCGCTCATATCACCAGAAACTTACCCTAGACTATATGTTTAAACAAGAATTGTTATAAAGATCATTTTAAAACTTTTTAAGCTAAAAATATTTCCTTCCGCGGGCGATTTGCATGAAGCAAAACATGCTATCTTTTCTTGTGTGCCTACATACCAATCAAATATTTTACCAATTTGGATTTAATTGCCGTGGAAAAAAAAATAAAGAAGACGAGATTTCATACAAGCTTATGACAGGATTAAGCCAGGGCTGTCGATATAAGTTACGTCTCCTATGTAAATAAGGCCTGGTGCATGACAGAAATAATGTCATTCTTCAAGTCAATTGTACTTTTATTACGGTAGACGGACGTAAAAATGGTTGACAACATCCAAAAATCATGCTGTTCCTACCTGACAGAGTCCTAAAAAGCAATATTAGGACCTACCGACTGAGTCGTAAAACAATTTGTGTCTGACAAGTATAGTGGAACATTAGTAACTGACTGGTCAGCACGAGAGGGCATTATTCTCCCGTGCCTTTTTAAATTGCACGTTTAGAAGAACAACGGACAAACTGGCCTATGATCCATGGCAACGATAGATAGATTTTATAGATAGATTTATTTTCCATATACCAGTAAAATAATTACATAACAATCTACAAATCCCCACAAAGGCTCCATGGCCTGTAGGAGGGGGATTATGAAAAGATCAAATAAACATTAAACATTTAAGCACTTAAGATTTAAACAATATAAACATAACATTAATACTTAAACATATAAACATAAGCATTTGAACTTTTAACATGTAAAGCAATTGCTTAATAAAACGAGAAAAAAAAAAGAATTAAATGAAAAAAACTATTGGCAGCAGGCAAAAGTAAAGAAAATTAATCACATGAAAACAAATATTTTTTTACTAGTCTTTTGAAGGTGCCAAACGAGTGGCATTCTCGAACCGAATCGGGAAGGGTGTTCCATGTCAAATGACACGCAACAAGAGGATTAAAATCGGATCTTATTGTTGGTGTATGGGGAATTTGGATATTTAGAGAACTACGGAGTTGATAATTTGACCGATCAGATACAAAAGAAGACGTAAATCTAAGGGATCTAGGAATATCACCATGGATTTGAAGAAAAGCGAAAGACGCACAGGAAAGAATATAAAGTTTTTTAATATCAAGTAACGGCTTAGTTGCCGAACGATTTACATCCTGGATAAGATTTATAGCTTTATCATAAGTATTCGAAAGCGGTTTGAGAAAAGAAGGGAAAGTAGACATCCATATGACTGAACAATAGGAAACATAAGAATGAATTAAGCTATGAAATAGGATTCTTAGAATTGGCCCTGGAAACCCCTACTATCTAAATAGAAGATAAAACAGATATCCCCTTTACTATTAGTCGGGCAGAAAGTCCAAGGGGGTCATTGCCACTGAAAAAGAACCTTGGGATGAATTATACTCCCCAATAAAGGGGTGGTGTCGGGGGGGGGGGGGGGGGGGGCAGACCTGGAAACACCCCTGATCTTGAGCTGGGTAGTACAAAGGATTTTCTTTTCTTAGGAAATTTGGGAATGGAACATGATCTTGATTAAAATCCTCAAAAACAGGCAAATTACACGAGAAACTAAGAAACTGAGGAGGAAATGGTGAAAATCTAGATATTTCAGGGGGACAAGTGCCGGAAAGTTTTCCCGCTCAACACCCCCCCCCCCGTGTGTACGTGCTTGATTTGAAGGATCCTTCATATAAAGTGTAACATTACCTATAAGTAGGTCAAAATATTCCATTATTTATTTTAGATTTTTCTTCATTGTATTGAAGCATCTTTCATAGTTCATTGTTTCAATAATTCCATAATCCAATAATTTTCTTTTCGTTTCGCAGCAGTTTAGCATGGGATCATAATCTACAAAATAAGTAAAAAAAAAGATTAATGCAATTTAAAAATGATTAATTATTGTGACAGCGGTAAACTTGGTCATTACACGGTACTAATACCTCCGATGACAGTAACTAAATGACGACAATTCAATTTATTTGCTACAGGGTTTTGCTTTTTGTTGGATAATTACATGACTCATTGATAAAAACTTAGTTGAACTATTTTATAAACAAGTTTATTACATCATATTCATTTTGATGCATACTATTAAATATTTTTTGCCTTTTTAGGTGCACTTGCGAAGAATTCTAAACAAATCGGTCGTTGCGATACACAACGTGCCAAAGGACATTAGTCTTCAAATCATGACTTACACACTTACATACTGTCTACCGGGAGTGTTAACTTAGAAAAATGCAGAGGAGAGTCAAAATGTAATTTTTAAATGTAGGGGCTTGTTTTTTTCAATAAAAATAAGAAAACAAAGTATTTTGAAGCAGAAATGCAAAAAAAAATATTTTTTGAAATTGGGGGGGGGGGCAATTGCTAAATTGGCTTAATTGTACTATTCGAAGAAAAAGAGAAAAGGGCTTTACGGACCACCTCGATACTGGTAGTATGTTGTTTAGATCTTCCAACCGTTTTGATTAAAATGGCCATCTTGAAATTTTGATCCGATACAAATTTACGGTGTTGAAAACCAGATGTTTGCCCCCCGATCCATTCTAGCTTTGAGTAGCGGCATGAAAACTGTTAATTTACTATCAAATAGCCCTCTCTGAACTTTCAAAAACCATCAAGTCAAGGGTTCTGTTTTATGAAGTTGTTTTGCCAAAGTTTTGCTTTTTCGAGTCTTGTTTTTTCTTTTGAGCAGAAAGCTCCGTACAAGAAAGCAGCCGGCAATCTGAAACTGAGATTAAAATCTAAAAATACATACTTAAGGTGTAAAGCGGCTCTCTCGCCGCCAAAATATTTTCCTAGATTATGACATTTAATTGTATTTGTTATACATCTATCTCTTTTTTCTACCCAATTTTATCATATTTCTTTTCTTGCTATGTTTATTTTTAAATTTGACCTGAAGTGCAACTTCAGCCCATCTGGGTTTGTGAGAGCCACTCTTTGGAAATAAATCTTTTTTGAAATAAAAGAATTTGGAGATCCAAAAAAGGAGTATTTTCCCACGGGTTCGCAACCTGGCACCTACTTTTACAAGCTATATCTGTTTGTGAATCGGTTGAGTTGAGGATCTCGTTTTCTGTGTTTGGAACTGAGGTATTTGAACAGCGCACCACGCACCCCCTGAACTTCAATTGTTCTCTCGTTGCTAAGGAAAGTGGAGGGTTCTCTTTGCTCCTTGCCCAAAAGCGATATTAGAAAGTTTGCTCACGGCAAGAAAATAAACTTCTGAACTAAGAAAGATACACTTTTTTTTTACTCTGACCGATGCTTCTTATACACCATTCTTTAATGAAAATTTTGAAGGATGAACTGCTTATCAGTTTCGGTAGACACTCGATAAGAAATTGAATAATAACTCTGCTAACAAACGAGCTAAAATATTTTTCATTGTAAAAACGAGCTGGAGGCAAAAATTTGGCCATTGACCCCTTACTCGGCCAACTTCCCCACCTATCCCAATTTTTTGGCAAAATATAGGTCTGTTGCGTCTTTTCGAACCGGGATCACGAAATTATTTTCATTCTTATGATCGAAGAGCCAAAGTGGGCCAGTCACCCCTCTTTCCCCCTCGTTACGCTTAGCAGAAAGGTAGGCATGTCTTGCGTTGTTTGGGGAGAAATCCTGCGAGTATTTTTAATTTTTATGACTGGAAGACCAAAGTGGATCCTTGGCCACTCTAAAGTCCCCCCACACACCCCATTACTTACCTCTTAATAAAAATGTAAGCATGTTGCATCATCTTTGAACGAAAAGTATGGAAGTATTTCCAGTTAGCATTTATTAACGAGCATTATGTGGGCTCGTGGCTTCTTCAGCTGCTCTATCCCAATCATTTTTTTGGGAAGTGAAAGGCAGGTATATTGCAATTCTAGTTGGAGTGGAATCATACACCAATTCTTAACATATATTGTGGGAGACATAAATTATTTGGCCCCTCCAACATTGCCTCAGCCCAATGGCCAATTTTCAAGCAGAGACACTGGCATGTTTTACCTTGTTTGAACCAGGAGTATGCAAAGACTTTTAATTTATGGAATAGTGAACAAAAAATGGGTGAGAACCTCCTCTTAACCCCCCCCCCCCACACTACCGCCACATAATTTCAAGTTGAAAGGTAGGGTGCTGTACCTGCTTTAAATCCAAAATAGGCAGTGATTTTCAATCTGTCTGACATGAGATCTAAAAAGGTCCCTTGGACGGTCCAAGGCCACCTCTCGTCACCAACTTTTGAGCAGAGACGTAGGCAGGCATGTTTTTTCAATGAACAGTTTGAAAACCATGGGGCAAGTATTCTAGCCAATGGAGCATGAGAGTGAGGGTTTTCAGGGGTGTATTTCCCTTTTCCCAAACCCAATTTTGTTAATGGTTATAAATAAGTACTTTGGAAGAAGGGGACAGTGCAGATGGATTTTAGAAACGGGCACCACTTCTGAGCCCTTCCTACGACACAATTTCTATAATTTTGAGGGGTCGACAACTACGACACTCAATTAAAGGCGAGTAAACAAAATGAAATTGCTGCTCATGCAGTACTTTCATCTGTGAAGCTGAACAAGTACTACTGCACAACTTCACGTTGCTTTAGTAACGTAAATATAGTGATGGTTGAGAGTTGAGAAAGGGTGAAAATTATCGACTTTAGAGGAATCAAGTGGCTTGAAAATTCGTATGATAATCTAAATCACACGAAATTGTGAAAAGCGAATAATATTAAATAGAAAAACTTTGAGGCCAGGAGTAGGGTACCATGAGAGGCACCCACATCCTCCCTGTTCACCCATGGTTTGCTCTAAAGCGATATGAACCCTCTATTGAGATATTTTTAGATGTGCAAGTCAGAAACCCATGAATTTACCAAATTAAGACTCGGGTGACTGATTTTGTTTTCTTGGCTGAATTTACTGCTGTCCACGGTGCAGAACTTGCAAAGGAAAGGCTCATAATTACCTGACGGAAGTTACGGTTATTAAACACTACTTGGAAGACTCGGTCCAACTTGGCTAAAAGTCATTCCTCATTATTTTGCTGCATATCGCTTTTTTGTTACTCAGCTTACGGATATTCAAAATTTGGCATCCGTGTTTGCACGAAACCTTTTTTTTTAACTTCATTATCCTGAATAGAATATAATGGTGGGTGGCTCACTTGCAAAAAGTATCAAGTCCACAAAAAAATACGGAGGAATAGTAAAATAAACAAGATATTTAGATGATTTGATTACTGTAAAAAAGTCGAGGACAGTCGTCGGCCAAATTAGAATCAGCCCAATCAATGAGTTGAAGAACAGTCATCTTGGTTTTATCCGTTTAACGACTTGGTTTGAATGTCCGACTCTTCCTTTATAACTGTCTTATTTACCCTTACCTGAATATTCATTCTTGTAAACATACAAAAAAAACAAGAAGACATAACCTCCTTTTTTAGAGTTTATGCAGTATTATTTACAGTGTATTTTTATATATACTTTATACACAGGAGAGTGGGTTATGTCAATCTGCCCAGGTACCAAGGCCGTACCAAGAGGGGGGGGGGGTAGGGGGTTTGAACCCATCCCGAAATGTTTTTTAACTCGTTAAAACGTAACAAAAATGGATATAAACGAATTTTGTATGCGTTTTTTGAGGTTTTTTGTGTAATCCCCCCCCCCCCAAAAAAAATCTTTGAGTAAAACCCCCTCCGAAAAAAATCCTGGGTACGGCCTTGCCAGGCACATATGTGGAACCTTTTCAAATTGACCTCAGAATTATGAGTTTGGCAGATAAATTGAATGGAAACAGGACCGTATCCAGGATTTTTGTTCGGAGGGAGGGGATACAAAAAACTTTAAAAAACACATCAAGAATGTGTTTTTGTGCATTTTATTATGTGTTTACGAGCTGGACAAACATTTTTAGGGGGGTCAAACCCCCTGGCCTTTCTCCTGAATACAGCCATGTATGGGAACATGGGAAATTATCGGGATAATTCTAAGGATTGCAAGATTTGATGACCAAAAACCCCCTTCCCTCCATGCACATACTTGGTTCCGGGAACTAAGATTTGACTTTTTCGGGATTTTCTTCAAAATATTTTATAACTTTCCATTGAATTTTCGTTTTTTTTTTTTAGTCGGCTCCCCTCGCGAGATAAATACCTGAGTATTTATATCTGCTAATTCATATCTGTAAGAATATCTGCTAATTCATAATAATCAAGGAATAGCTGTATTTGTTTTGTATTTCGACAAGAAGAAGTTAAATAGGAAAACTATAAAGCCAGTTAAAAGTACCCATTTGACCTTTCTGAGAAATTGTAACTGAAGGTTTATGGTATGTTTAGTTAGTTATTAGTTCACAATCCATTCAAGGGAAAACTTAGTTTTAAACATAAATATTTCAAACATATTCAGATCTCATGCTGTCTTCATTGTGCATGCACAAGGGTTTTTTTTTATTGTCGAAGTTGTTTCACTTTAAACTGTGCCAGTTTTATTTTTTATTTATTTTTTCTGGCCATTTTTCCTTAGAATTAACCTTCAGTTCGTGGGGAAAAATTCTCAATAATACTTAACATAATAAAATATGCGCCAGGAAGGAGCTAGCTACATCCGAAAAAACGATTTTTGAACTGTCGATGGCCCTCCCCCCAAGAAAAGTTCTTGCGATTGTTGCCCTATAAAAAGCTGAAATGGCTTGTCTGCTATTAGACTGGGAATGAAGGCTTCCAGCCTGGGAATGAGTTACATAATATCTGAAATCATGAGCGTAGGCAGCATATTGTCTAGGGGGGGGGGGAGTCAATAGTGGGATGGAGGGCCTTTTATCAACTGCTTTTCCAACCATCTGATTTTTCAGCCATATCTAATGTAAACTTGAGGGTCTAGGGGGGCAGCTGCCCCCCTGCCACCCCCTCCCTACGCCCATGTTTGAAATTCGTTTTAATATACATGCTGTGACATTTGCGTACCTTTGAGATTTATTTTTAGGGGTAGGGGGTCATTCATGGCAGAAGCACGCAAAAGGCCCAGGTCCACTTTGAGATTTTTGGAAAAGCCTCAGGCGTATCTGCTTAGCGGCTATTGAGGCAGGAGCCAGGACAGTAGGATCTTGTTTTGACGAGGAGTTGAAGACATTGAGCTGATAAGATTAATTATGAGCAACAGTTGTGTCTTGGAGAAGGGTATTGGCTACCCTAAATCCCCCCTCCTGGATTTTGAAAATACCTTTCTTCGATATTTTCATTGAAAATGGCTTTTTTGGTTCTTACATTCAGAAATTGGAAAACCACCAAATTGCCCACTTCCTCTAGATTTTGGAGAATACATTTTTTCACCTTTCTCCCCTATAGTTTCAGTGAATTGACGCCACTTTTTTCTCTCTTTTTCGTCACTACTTAAACAAAAGATGGTTCACACTTTCTGTGGAGAGGATTTGAAATTGCAAATCTCTGGATATGGTCTTAGTAAGAGCCTATAGGAATGCGAAATATTGGACTGAATTACGAATGCTATAATGATAATTCAACTTTCCAACAATAGTTATAATCAACAGGACGGCCCAGAAGTAATATATATTTTTTAATAAAAACACTTATATCGTTCTGTTTTCATTTAAGTTTAAGTTTTTTAAGCCTAAAATTCTATAGTTTTTCTTTTGATTTTCGACGTTTTGAAAATGTTTTTGATAAAAGAACAAAGAATTGGGATCATAATGATGGCCATGCAATGTCGCAAGTTTCAAATATGTCAACAAGAGTAGTAAATTGAAGAGAAAAACCATTTTCATTAATTACATAGTAAATCAAAAAGAATGTGACACAGCCTATAGTTTGAGACAAAAGTGCGATAGCGTCTTAACAGAGATCTTGTGATTCTGGTGTAATTCAACATCATCATGCCCGTTCAAAAATGTCCCTAAAATTTTTATATTACTTGCAAGTCAATTATGGGATTTCAGGTTCTGGTCTTTTGTATAGCCATTAGCCTCAGTTTCTTTGTCACCTGAAGGAATCTTCGGACTTGTTTGGGGTAGAGACCACCTGTAGCGTTGGTCTTGAATGTAGCACCATTTTTTATAAACTTAACATAGTATTATTTGGCATTTCGGATGAAATCAGCTTTGACAAACTCATTAGCTTCTGAGTTGCCTAAGGGACAGGGTTGCCATATGGACATTTTCTTGCTGAAGTTGATAAGTTTCTCGCACCTCCAATTTCAGGTTTAGACATATTTCAGTTTAGAAGGTTTTGTAAGTATTTACCCGTGCCAGGCTTAATAGGGATAAGGAGTTGGTATAAGAAATCGGGAATAAAGGGATTCGGTTCAAAATAAAGAATAAAAACATGTATGTTGCTTGTTATTCCTTTAAATCTATTGACCCACACCAATGGGTTGCAAGTCTGACATTTTTCTATCAACCGGTCCGGCTTAATCCACGTGCAAAATTCCCACCCAGAAAATTTACCTAGTAGACCCCCGCCCCTCCGAAAATTCACCATGTAGAAAATTGCCCAGTCGCGACAGTTCTCCGCTGGAAAATTCTCCTCAAGTGTAAAATTGAGCAGCCAAAGGGAGCATAAGACACAAAGAAAAATAACAAAGAAACAAAGAATAGTGCATAATTGTACATCAGCTATTATGAAGAAGAGGTGATTGGTCATTTTGTAGGCGGAAGGAATGCCAGATGCCTAAAAGAGTCCATTTCAATGCCAAAAGTGCCTGAATCTCCATCGGCCTTCAGATAAATTAAATAAAAAAAACGAGTTTTTTTTAACTGAATGTAAGGAGCATCATTAAAACTAAAAACCAACAGAAATTATTACGTATACGAGGGGGTTCGCCGTCTAGTCAATACCTCGCACTTTGCACTAAAGTTCGAATTTTGTTCGAATCACAAATCACTGAATCACAAAGGTCGTTAATTAGAATAGATAGCTCTTTTGAAAGCACTAAAAAAAATTAATTGTAGAGCAAGGTATGGACTAGGGGGAGAGCCCCCTCGTATACGCAATAATTTCTGTTCGTTTTAAGTTTTAATGTTGCTCCTTAACTTTCAGTTGAAAAAAACTTTCAGTTGAAAATTTCTGATCTTTTTTAAATAATACTGGGAAATCCGGCGCCCCCCTCATAGAAATGTCCCTTTCCCAAAGGAAATATCCTCTATGGAGAGATTATCCAACATAAAACCCTCCTCCGAGCCCCCCGCCAGAAAAAATCCCTCCTGAATACATCTGTATACTTCCCAATAACCAATACTATATGTAAACAATGGGCAAAGCTCATAACTTGCAGCCGTTCCCCCGAGAACCGTGGGGGACTAAGTCATCCTCAAAAACATATTTATTAAATTTTCGACTATGTTGAACAAAATGACTATCTCAAAACTTTGATTGGGTGAGTTTGGGAAAGAATGAGCGTGGGAGGGGGCCAAGTTGCCCTCCAATTTTTTTGGTCCTTTAAAAAGGGCACTAGAACTTTTAATTTCCGTTCGAATGAGCCATCTCACGATATTCTAGGACTGCGTGATCGATACGATCACCCTGGGAAAAAACAAACAAACAAATAAACACGCACCCGTGATCTTTCTTCTGGCAAAAAATACAAAATTCCACATTTTTGTATATAGGAGCTTGAAACATCTACAATAGGGTTTCATGTTACGTTGAATCTAATGGTTTAATTTTCATTATGATTCTATCACTTTTAGGGGGTGTTTCCCCCTTTTTTCCAAAATAAGGCAAAATTTTTCAGGCTCGTAATTTGTGACTGGTTAGATTAAATTTGATGAAACTTAAATATTTGAAATCAGCATAAAAATCCGGTTCTTTTGATGCATCTACTGGTATCACCGTTTTTTAGAGTTTCGGCTACTATTGAGCCGGGTCGCTCCTTACTTACAGTTCGTTACCACGAATTGTTTGATATAGAAACGAAAAGGTGGGGGGGGGGGCTAAGAATTTATCTCTTATCTTCCTTCATTTAGACTAAGGCTGAATAAGGGTTATGCAGGATGACACCTCCCTTTTTATTGCAGAAAAATGTTTCTTGCATTTATTTTAAAGGTTCTTTTAACCAAAGTAATTTGCTTTATTTTTCATAAAATTATATGCAATTATATGCAATGTGTTTTGGATCATTTTGAGGGGGGGGGGTAGATGCTTTAAAGAGTGTATTTAATACCAAAACATCCTAACCATCATTGAGCCTTCAGATAAATATAGAATTAGTTCTAGAGAAGGGGGGAGGTAGAAATTGATGTCTATTTCTCTTGATTTCCAGTAATGTTTTTGGTCCACGCCTTCATTATGAAATTAAAGAGTAACATTGAACCCTAAAACAAGCACAATTTATTCCATATAGGAAGTAGGATGCCCCCTCCTCGACCCCCTTCGTGATTGCAGAGACTTCGGAGGATGTTCATTCGATAGGAAATTGAGAGCTCTAGTGCCTTTTTTAAGAGTCAAAAGTGATTGAAGAGCAACCAAACCCCGTCCTAGAACCTTCTTGGATAACTGGTTCTTTTATAACGCCTTAGGACTTCTGATCAACATGATCGGAAATTGCGAGCTCTAGTGCCTATTTTTAAGACTCAAAAGTGATTGGAGAGCAACCAAACCCCGCCCTATAACCTTTTTTGATAACTGGTTCTTTTATAACATCTTAGGACTTCTGATCAACATTTTGAGATTTTTCATTTTGTTCAGAATAGTTGAAAATTCAATAGTTTTGCATCCAAGGATGACATAATCCCCAGAAACCCTAAGATAAGGGCCACAAATTATGCAACTGTCAGTCCTTTACTGGTATATTTTATACTGGAAAAAAGGGGCTGCATGTTTGATGTCGGGAGTCTAGTGGCTTGAAAATTTCAGCGATTCTTTTAATGTTCAAAAAACCCACAAACATTTTGCCGTTGCGAGGGGGAGAGGTTAGGGGAAATGAGCCACAAAAACTTTTTCCTGATCAATTTGAAACTTACAGTTACAGCCGTAAGTCCTCGGGCCAGGGGGATTAATGTACAAAGAATTATTCAAAGCATTGGTCCCTCCTCTAACAAAGAAGACCCAAAAAGCACCAAATTTTTCAGATATGCCCGACATTTCTATGAAACCTATGGCCAAGGGGACCCCAATGCAGAAGGAAAATAAATAAAATCAATATTGCTTCCCCTCAAAATGTAGCCCAAAAAAGAGCCAGAAAAGTGCCAAAGCCTTTTTCAAATCCACTTCAAATAGAACGGACCATTTTAAAACTTAGGGGGGGGGTGTGGAGATAATCCGATTTAAAAATGAAATTTTCTGTTTCCTTTTTAAATGCCATAAGCTACTGGAGTGCAAGCAGCCTCTTTTCCTGTTCCTTTTCTGGTCCAGCAATCCAGCCCCCTTCTAACCCGTATGATATCGAATCAAGTTTTAAGACATCTGTTTTGTTCAAAAACTTCAAAATGTCTAATAAGTTTGTCTTCGGGGCTGTTATCACCCCCCACAGCCACAGTGTTAAACTTTATCGTACCCTGCTTTGATAAATCAACCCCTGAAATACGAAGAAAGAAATAAAAAAAAAAAAAAAAATAAATACTATAAGATATTCTATACCGCATATTCTGCATATATTTTGGAACATTGATAGAATATTCCAAATTCCTTCTTATCTTCATTATTTTATTTGTCTAACTTTCTCTGTGGCTACTCAATTTTGCATGTGGAGGAATTTTCCACTGGGGGAAATTTTCCGGAGAGGGGGGGGGATAAGCCTAGCCTAGGAATAAGACACCATCAATATTTAAACTCGATAAAGCAAAATAATGTTTTCATGATCAACAAAGTAGATGGACAAAATTTTAGCCAATTGTGTTACTTTTGTTAGAGCTCGTGGTGACAACCCTGCTGAGTGGTTGAGGAATCCATCAGAAGGGGAAATGACTTTGCAGGTTGTCCTAATCGACATCAGAGTCAGCAGGTAGTGGATCTTATAACATGACTGTATCAACACAAAGCAGGAAGCGTTGTAATTTGTTGCCTTTACAAGATTCTCAATTATAGTTGTTGTCTAAGACACTCGGAATTGACTGACTGTTCCTTGCTTAATTAATTATCCTTCAATTTCTTGCAGAAAGATGGCTCTTTTGTACCATCACTTGCGTGATGAAGAACAGCTAAGAATGTTACAAGTGGTAAAACTCCAAGAAGTTTAACACTGTTCTGGAGAACAAACTGATTTTTCTTCAACCCTTTGCTCCTTGCCTTTTTCAAACCTTTGTATCAATTTCATACAAAAAATCGTAAATTCTGTTACAGGTGTCATCAACGGAGTAAACTAGGGGACATCTCACCCAAAACTTACACAATTAAGAAACATTCTGGAAAATTTAACACTTTTCTGGAAAGCCGCCTTTCTTCAAATTTTTGTCCCTTCTATAATTTTCTGCCAAGCTTACCTCCCCCCTCCCCCTCTTTCTTCGGCAACTATTTCTACAGAAACCCACAAAAGCGTGAGACTTGTCAAAAAATATGTGTTATTCATAACTTAGATTATTTCCAATAGGATAACAAGGAAACCGATTGATCTACAGAGAATTATTTGAATGTTTTCCACAAGTTTTTTTTGTAATTATAGGCAGCTAAAGTTTTTGAAATTGTAGTAACACCTAGCGCATAATAGATTTGTATTGCCTGGTTAACGTGCTGCGTTGTCGCATTTTTTTACTCTAATAACGTTCTGGTTTTGTTTCTTCGCCATTGATCAAACGCTGAAGTCGTCAATTCTTGAAACTTTAAAAAACAGTATGCTCCAAAAACTTTTTTCAAAGAAAAAGTGATGAACAACTCCTTAAATTTTTGTGCTAGACTACATACTTCGATCAAAATATCAAAATGACTCTTAGTTGCCGCTGAAAAGAAAAAGTATGTCTGTCTTGTTTGAAATGCTGACTTTCTTGAGTTAGACCCTATATCCAATATAACCGACCATGAAGAAGCCAAGGATAGCCTCCAGTTTCTTTAGCAATGAGAGAAGAAATATGAGTTAGAAGTACCAATTCCCAGTCTTAATCATGTTGAGTTACTACGACATCGAAGTTGTCAACTACTCGAACTTTCCGATGTGATGCATCTGATGACCGAATCTTTGTAAAAAAAAAATGTAAAAATCTTTGTATTAATTGTATAATATTGCAAAACAAGCTTCTTTTACGATAAATATTTCAACAAGGGAAATCAGTTTGAACATCCTGTTATCAGAAGAACACAAGAATAGGTTTGAAAATTGATGGTAAGAAGATTGAGTTGCTTAAACTATAAATGAATGAGGGTTAAGGGATGAGGCTAGGGAGGTACAATTGGGATGGGTACAATAGGTATGGTACAATTGTACGACGTTTGGCATCACTGGTTAGAAGTACCAATTGCCATTCTTAATCATGTTGAGTTACTACGACATCAAAGTTGTCAACTACTCGAACTTTCCGATGTGATGCATCTGATGACCGAATCTTTGTAAGAAAAAACTGATGCCAGTTTTCTTTGTTTTCCAGTTTTTTTCTGTGTAAGAAAAAACTGTTACTTTGAAGAACTTATTAAAAGGTTAAGAACTATTGATCAGTGTTGAAAAAAATGTCTGTCTTGATTCAAAATGTCTGTCTTTTTATGCTGATTCCAAATATACAAGATTCATTCAGTTTAATTTAATCCATCAAAAGCTAAAAGCCTGAGAAAATTAGCCTGATTTTCGAAAAAAGGGGGAAACACCCCTAAAAAGTCAAGGAATCTTTTTCCGTCATATTCAGTGTATCAGAGAACTCTGCTGTAGAGTTTTCAAGCTCCCATCTTTAAAAATGTGGATTTTGTTTGTCAGAAGAAAGATCACGGATGCGTGTTTCTTTGTTTGCTTTTTGTTTTGTTTTTTCGTTATTTCTTTGTCCTTCCCAGGGGTAATAGTATCAAACCTTTTTGAGTGATCCAAAAAAATTGAGGGCAACTAGCCTCCCTCCCATGTCCTTTTCCCCAAAAAATCGTCCGATCAAAATTTTGAGATAGCAATTTTGTTCACTATAGTTGAAAGGCCCAAGAACTATGTCTTTGGGGATGACATGATCTACAGAGCCTCCTTAGAAAGGGCTCCAATTTATGAAATTTGTCCTTTTTTAAATATATGTTTGTTATTGGAAAGTATACAGGGACTTTTAGAGGGGGGGGGTTTCTAGGGATGGATTTTATACGAGAAGAATTCACCATTGGGATAAAAGTCTCCGAGCGTGAACTTTCCAGGACAAAATTTACACGGGAAGAATCTGCCAGAATTCATTTACGAAATTCGTTTATTTGTCTTACTTTCATTTTGCCGACTCCATTTTACATGTGGAGATACTCTGGAGTATTGTCCGGGGGATGTTTTCAGCTGAGTTGGAATTCTCTGAGGTATTTTTACGTGGGGGAGGATTTACAACGGGAGAAGTTCTCAATGGGGGGAATTATCCCCAGGAAACATTCTTCAAGGGGAAATTTTCCACGGGAGAAAAAATTTCAATGGGGGAGGGAGGGGGCGGGGTTCCTGGAAAAGGAAACCCACAGGGTTTCAGGAAGGATACGGGGGGGGTCCGTCTTGACCTGTAAATCGATCAAAATGTAATAAAAACAAGTCTTTTTTCAAATAAAAGCATGGTAAGGAGTATTTTTCAGGCGGAATCGTCCATTAGAAATTTTCTAGGGGGAATTCGTAGCATGGATAGAATTGTCCCAGGGTACTTCCCCGAGGGGAGGAGCTTTCTATGGAGGAATTTTGTGGTGGGGGATATTTTCCATAGAGTGGAGGTAGATATCCTGGGAATATTTGAAAAACGAACAGAAATTAATGAAAAAACAGGCTTTTTCTACTGAAAGTAAGGAGCAACATTAACACTTAAAATGAAAAGAAATTATTCCGTATATGATGAGGGCTTCCCCCTCCTCTATACCCCACTATTTACGCTAAACTTCGACCTTTTGTCCCAATTCTTTAAGAACGATTTCTGAAACACAAGGGCCGTTTAATTAGAATAGCAAAAACAGGTTTTTCAACTGAAAGTAAAGAGCATCATTAAAACTTAAAACAAACGGAAATTATTACCTATGTAAAATGGGTTGCCCCCTCCTCAACACCTCGTTCTTGACGCTAAAGTTTTTTTGTACTTTTAAAAAAGCGTCTTATTTTTCTAATTAAACGGCCCTTGTGTTTCAGAATTCATTCTTAAAGAATTGGGAAAAATTCAAACTTCAGCGTAAAGAGCGAGGTGTTGAGGAGGGGACAACCCCCTTTGTATACGTAACAATTTCTGTTCGTTTTAAGTTTTAATGTTGCTCCTTACTTTCAGTTGAAAAAACTTGTTTTTTTGGTCGTTTTTTAAATAATGCCAGAAAATCTGGCCCCACAACCACGGATAAACCACCTCTCCAAGGAAATATCCTTTAGATAATTCGATCCTGATGAAAATTTTACCCGGACAATTACTCTTAACCGCTCCGCGCATAAAATTGAGACGGAAAAGAGAAAGCAAGACGTATAAAAAAATTGTATAAGAATTCTGGTAAATTTCCCCAGTATATAATTTCCCCTGACTAGTTCACTCCCTGGAAACTTCCCTCGCCATGAAAAATCCCCTGTGGAAAAACACCCAGCAGAAAATTCCCCCCCCCCCACCTGAAAATATATGCATACATCTCAATAACAAATACTATGCGCAAAGGATAGGCAAACTTATAACTTAAAGACCTTTCCCTGGGGCTGTGGGGGGGGGGGTTCATGTTACACTGAAGGCATATTTATTGGGCATTTCAACTATGATGAACAAAATGGCTATCTCAAAATTCTGATCGGACGATTTTGGGAAAAAAGGGCGGGGGAGGGGGCCTAGGTGCCCTCAAATTATTTTGGTCGTTAAAAAAGACACTAGAACTCTAAATTTCCGTTCTAATGAGCCCTCTCCCGATATTCTAGGATCACTGGGTCGATACGATTACCCCTGGAAAAACAAACGAACAAACAAACACGCATCTGTGATCTTTCTTCTTGCAAAAAAAATACAAAATTCAACATTTTTGCAGATAGAAGCTTGAAACCTCTACAATAGGGTTCTCTGATACACTGAAACTGATGGTGTGATGTTCATTAAGATCACTTGAATTTTAGGGGGTTTTCCCCCTTTTTTCGAAAATCAGGAAAATTTTCTCAGGCTCGTAACCTTTGATGGGTAAAACTAAAATTAATGAAATATATATATTTAAAATCAGTATAAAAAGGCGATTCTTTTAATATATCCATTAGTATCAAAATTTCGTTTTTTAGAGTTTCGGTTACTATTGAGACGGGTCGCTCCTTACTTACAGTTCGTTACCACGAACTGTTTGATGAGAACCTTTTTTAAAAGTACTGATAAACTTTAGCGTGAAGAGCAGGGAATAGAGAACTGGGAATCCCCCATCATAGGGAATAATTTCTGTTTTTTTTTTAGTTTTAAAGCTGCTCCTTACTTTCAGTAGAAAAACTTATTTTTTTTAAATTTAATTTCACAAATAGAAACGGCTATTAATAATGGGTACCTTTATGTATTATCAGTAGTACCTTTGGAGTCATAAGGAAATGCTACTTTTTCGGAACATCTTACAAATATCTAGATGTTAGTCCAACTTCCATTCGAGACTGGTACCTGCCTGCTTTCCCTCTAAACGGGAGGTTTCGGCTCGAAAATAGAAATATAACCAGAAAAAAGAATGCTTGGTGGAATAAATATGTTGTACAACCGGTAGCAAAATTCGCTTTACATTGTCAAGTGCAAAAAAAACGTAACTTGTTGCCAAAAAACTGCTGAATCTCGAAGTGAAAATTGAGAATATAAGAAACAGTTTCTGTTCCTTGCATCAACTTTAGAAATTATGATTCATTTGCCAGAAGGTAAAAATGAAAACTGACACAAACCAGTGGACCTAAATAGCATAGGGAAAATTCCCATTCTTTGATTTATTCTGTTTTTATAAGCCTCTTTTTTACAATGCATGAAATTGCGCTGTCAGTAGCATAGACTTTATCCATTTTTTATATTACTGTTTTTAGGTTTAACATGGTTAATAGTCCTTAAAGCAACCGTTTAGTCCAGTCAAAATTATGTGCACGAATGTCCAAATAAATTATAATAATTTTGTTTATATATTATTGAAATTTTCCATGAATCTTTTACATTTTTAAATGACCCGCTACATCTACACGAAGAAAGGAAAAAGAATCTACCATGGAAAACGAAATTAAATTTAATATTTGTTAGTTCACCGAAAACAATTAAAAACATAACGTGATGCTGGGGAAACGGACAAGAAACTTAAAAGGTTAACTAGTGACTATCAATAGTTTTGCTTCAAGTTTGAGACTGGAAACTCTAAATTCATTATTCTACTATAGTTAAACACAAAGTTTATCATGTAAACAATCTTATGACCAACACATTTTTCGTTCATTTAGTCGCTTAAACTTTCACATAGAAGAACCAATCAGGTAGAATTGCTCTTTTTACTGGCTTAAAATTTCACACAGGAACCAATCAGATTTTTAAGAAGGTGAGATTTTATCTTCCCTTTCTGGCATACGGATATGGCATGATGGGAGTGGCCTAAAAAATACGTCACAGACGTAAACTATGAAATTAAAGCGCGCTTTTTAAAACTAGATTATATAAAGTAATCTCTCTTTTTCTGCTTAATTCTACCTTAAAAACGAAATCAAATTGAAAAATATTAAGCTAAAATATGGGAACAAGCATATACACGTCAGAAATTTTCATTTAGAGCTTTTTTTAAACCAGCTTTCGTCATCGAATACACGGAGAGTCCGCAAATAACTTTAATGTAACTAACATTTGTCGTAAGGGCGTAAATCAGGGTCAGAACAGATACTTTGGATGATCATATACCAATGTAACAAACCTCGGTATTCTTAAAGCACGGGTTTCGTGAATTACTCACAAAATGTATAACCGTAACACCATTCCAGCATTTTGTGACTTATCTAATCTTTACATAGTACTTAAAAAAAGAACGTCTTGTATTTACTAATAACACGCTTCATTTAAAATGTACTCTTGAACAGAACTACTCAAATCTGGTAAGTCCGGTCTAAAAAAGACCTGTACATGTTCAGCCATATGCACTGGATTTTATTTTGGGATGGTGCCAAAGGCGCTTTTAGGGGGACAGAGGGGACACTTGCCCTGGGCACAGAAAATTACGGGCGTAAAATTTCAAATAAATAATCTATCATTTATAGTCTTTTTGTATTTTTTGTAATTTTGTTTTTATTAAAATAAAGTAGAGACAGCAGTTGGCAGTAAATATAAGCAAATTGAATCCGATATTTTTATTTTTTTCCATTTTTTTCCATATAAAGTAAGAAAAGTCAGATTTAAATAAATGAAAAATATTGTTAATAAATGAAAATTTTGTTAAAATTTAGACTGAAGATTTTTGGGAGGGGGGGGGGGTGCTAATCAAGATTTTGCCCTAGGCACAGGGGAGGCCATAACCGCCAGTGGGCTGTGCCTGAGCATTTTGATGGGGATATTTAAAAGAAAACCAAGAAAAAACTAAATAAAAGAGAAATTTAAGAAGCGATGGTTTTTAATTGACCCTTTGGAATTGATCGGGGGGGGGGGGGGGGGGTTAGAAGACCTTTTATATGTTCACGCCTGGACCTATGTATTCTGTATTTAGATTGCTAAAGTAGACTATAAATTAAATTTAAGGATGCATAGGCTTGAAGTCAAATCTACGTAACTCAACAGCCCATGGCATAAACTCAGGGGTGTTGAATTTATTCAGCTGTCTTTAGCCTACAGTTTACAGAGTAGCGTAATAATTGCTCAACTCGGAGCTCTTAAGCTTGAAAAATCGGGAACTTGTCGTTTGAAGACCAAAAACATACAAAATACGAGTATTCTAAAAAAAAATTATGACTTTTTTTTGCTGAAATATTGGTTATTCAGATATTTCCTCCCTTTCGAGGAAAATATCTCCACACATAACTTCCCTCTCAGCAGGAAAGCTTCGTTGAGTACCTAAATTACCCACTAGCTTTGTTCGTTTGCGACAGAGGCAATAAGGTTTGAAAACTCAGAACTGGAACTGTAGTTGAGGTTAGAGGCAGGATCAAAGATGCGAGATGAAAGAAGCAAAACTGATTATTTGAGCAACGGAAAAATTATTTTGTTTTGTAAAACATCTCCTGAATAGAAGAAGCAGGTACAAACATATACACATTAAGCTCCCTACAACAAATACGATCATCAACATATTACATGATAAGTTTTAAATTATTTAATTTTATTGCTTCTATATTTTCAAACCCCCTTTTTCTGAGGTGTGAACCCCTCTTGCGTATGTTCTTGTTTTCGATGTAGATCGATAACTAGTATAGACAACGACAAATTCATTTGGCCTTAAATGTGAGAAAAGATTTAAGTTCTTCTCCTTCTTCTTTTACTGTATAAATATGATTTGTAATTCTACCTATTTAGACATAAGGCAGATAACGAATTATCGGGGTAGTAGTGGTAGCTCCTACCTTGGAAAAACCTAAAATTGATATTAAACCTAAAATTAAACCCAAAATTAATACAAGTTCAAAGTCCCTGCACAATTTCAAAGACTGAAAAACAAGACAAAAATACGCAAATAACCATACTTTTGTGACATCAATGCAAAAACCTTCACGAAATTTTTATGTATATCTTTGTCATAATTCGTGCAGAGAATGTGCCAGAAAAAAAGCTATGAAACAGTCTTTATGACGAATTTTTAAAGCTAATCAGTAACATCATTTCAGGGGAAACTTGAATAATGTCATACCTGGCTTGATATATGATATTTGTAACTAGCTCAAGCACTAAAAGGGTTAATACTCAAGCAGTGTCACCAGAATTAATTATCTGCTTCTGAAGCAACAAATGCCGACATAATGGGGCATCCAATGCATAAAATAGAAGAGGACCTAAGGATGGCAGGACCTGCCATTTTGAACGACACCATTAGTTATTACAGCAGCATTCTCACTAAGAAGACGTTGATATTCATGGGAATGATGTATTATCTACCCTACTGGTAATTACCTTGTGTATGACATTGAGAATTTGAATAGGAAAACAATGCATTAGTTGCAAGAAAATTTAGGAAGCAAGAATTCATGTCTATCTTCAGTGCAGAAGGCGTGCATACCTTGGTGGTCAACTTTTCACAAGTAAAAATTGTATCACTTTTTTTCCAAGGTTTGATTTTTTGGATTTTCCCAAGGTATTAAAAATTGCATGCGTCTTTGGTCAGCCAATAGTGGCTTAGCCAGAGTGGGGAAATTATAAACCAATTTAAAGAACCATTTCTGTGTCCTTGTTGTATAATACGAAAACGTGTCTTACAACTTTAAATCGACTATGGGTATAGATATCCTTAGTTGTACATGCCAGGGGCGGATCCAGGATTTTTTTTAGGGGGGGGGGGCGCAAAATGGGTTGTTCCGATAAACTTGCGTTAGGAGCAAGTTTAATTAACGCAATCTTGCGTTAATTAAGTAAATTACACAACATTAGACTACGTTAGGGGGGAGGGGGCGCGCACCCCTCGTCCCTCCCCTGGATCCACCACTGAGACATGCCATCCCCAAAAGTAGTTTAACCCACCCCAATATTAAATCCCTCATGAATTCCTGTGTACCAAATAATACCCGAATCATTGCGATACAACCAGGGAAGAATTTTCAAGGAAATGTATCTTAAACTCACCATTGGATTGCAAATCCACAATATCTTCAAATAGATTTAAAAAATAAAACAATCAAAGGGAAAAATCTTATATATTATCAACTTTAATACTAAAGGCTATTAGGAAATCAGAGTATCGAGCACATTAAAAAAAGCAAAAAGTTACACCCGTTTTAAGCATCTATCCATGCTTCATATAGACACCTACGTGGGGGGGGGGGTGATCCCTATTTAACTCTCCAAGGTCCTTACGATTTACCCTATAAAGTCCTGTAATTACACTGCAGAGCAACCCTACTACTTTTATAGCTTGGGTAATGTTGGGTAACAAGAAGGTGGATCAAGTAGACAGCTTCACCTACCTGGGTAGTATTATTAGTGAAGACGGTGGGTGCAGTAAAGATGTTAAAAGTAGAATAGGGAAGGCCCATGTTTGTTTTTTCTCACAAAATAAAAGTTTGGAAGAAGATACAAAATAAGTCTGCGATGGAAAATTGGAAGCTACAGCGATGACAGTTTCATTACACGTGTCGTAAGGAAAGAATTGAGGGAAATGGGAACTTCTTGGGAAGGTGTAAAGAATGAAGCTTTGAATATATTGAGATGGGGAAAGAGAGTGCGTAGCTGCGTTGGCCTCGGGCAGTTTGATGCTGCAGTGAGTTGTTAGTAGTAGCAGTAGTTGCGGAGTAATTCGGCTGTCTTCATAGTTTTTTTTTTTTGTTTTTTGTTTTTTTTTTTTATCAGCGGCCTTTTACTATAGCAACGGTAAGAGTCACATACAGGGTCATGGCATGATCCTCAGCGGATGACAAAAGCGTACAGTATAGGGATCTCATAACATCTACCAGAATGGGCTGTTGACTCTTGACAAAACGTTGCGGAAGATAACAGTGAGCATCATACGTAGTTGTGCCTTTTTGGGAATGGGAACCCGTCTCAGCCTTTGTAGGGGAGGGAAATTGTGGGGGCTACTAAATTATGGTCACCAGAGCACCCAGCAGAGGGGATCATCAGACAAGGGTTGCTGGACCTTAACGAGACTTACTGAGACGTAAGGGCTAAAGTTCTAATTACACATTTAAGGACCAGGAATTGATCCAAAATCTGCGAGGAAGAGAAGGGGGTTTTGAATTCATGTCAATAAAAGAATAGTCAAAAGCGTTTGTCAAATTTTAACCAAACTTAAGTCAGAATTCGTATTGTACTTATATGCTTGTCCCGTGAACTCCTGAATTATTGACATCAGGACATACATGACAAGATGATGCTCAATCTCGATCAAGCTCGGTGTGATAGCTAATGCCCGAATTTCGCTTTCCGGTGGTTCAGACTTCGCAACTCTGTGGGGGAGGATAAATTCTATGTATAAGAGTATCTACGAAAAGGGTTGCTTGATATCAACTAAAATTTGTTAGAAGCAACAATTAATACCTTAGTTATGCCTTTTTGACCTCTTCAATGTAGGAAGAAGTGGGGTTTCTAAATTCTTGTCTTATGAAGTTTTACCAGAAGGGGACCTCGGAGTACGTTGCTAGGCTCATATAGTTGTGACTTCAATTGTTTGCACGGGATCCAGCCTTTGCTTTAGGTGAAATGGTATAGGTATCAGATCCTCTTTTCGTCAGCCAAATTATTAGGTAGGCTCGCGGAATTCATTCAACGAAACCTTGTCAACAGCCACAGTTATGGTTTCAGGTACCTATAATCGATCAGACTTCTGGGAGGGAAGGGCTACATTCGTGTTATTCACATTCACAAGAATGGCATATTTAACCTCAATAATTTGGAGATTATCAGTTAGGTTTTTTTTGCACTTTTAGGGGGGTTTCAGTCCAATCCAGTTGACATTTTTGCATATGTTATTCAACAACTCCTTCCATCTTGCAGTTATGCCTGCATGTCTTTTGATGTTTTTACTTTTTGCTGTTACTCTTCGAAGTTTAAAAGTATTGAAATAGTGCTTTTACTGTTCGAAAATATTAAAGTTCGAAAAAACAAATTTTTTTTCAACTGAAAGTAAGAATCAACCTTAAAACTTAAAACGGTACTGTGCTGAAATCCAGGACACATGCGAGAAGTGAAGTTTGGTTAATACTAATGAAACAAAACAAAATAAGATGAATTTGCACATTAGGGGTAGGGGGGTAAAACATTTCCGTATCAGCGTGTTCCGTATTTAATACATGCTATGCTTTACCCCCACTTCCACCCCCTAATGTGCAAATATATAGCTCAAATTTGTTCATAAACTATTATATTTTCATCCTATTTTGTTTTATTTCATTAGCATTAACCAAACTTCACTTCTCGCATGTGTCCCGCACTTCATTTTAGCATCCATGGATGCTTTAATTTTACCATTCATGTTCATTCTATCACTTATCATTGAAGACTAACAAGTTTTTATCTAATGTTAGCATTATCACTTCTCGTATGTGTCCTGTATTTTAGCACAGTATCCTTAAAACGAACAGAAATTATTTCGTGTATGAGGGGGGCTACTCGTTCCTCAA
The DNA here is from genome assembly GCA_029168905.1 of Artemia sp. Kazakhstan ARC1039. Lineage (NCBI taxonomy): Eukaryota > Metazoa > Arthropoda > Branchiopoda > Anostraca > Artemiidae > Artemia > Artemia sp. Kazakhstan ARC1039. The sequence goes on along the minus strand of JAQQPU010007638.1, from coordinate 9,234 downwards.
CTCTTGCTCTTTGCATTAAAATTGGACTTTTTGTCACAATCCCTTAAGAAAGACGGTTCAAACATAGGGTCAGTTGAATGAGAAGTATTTTTAAAGAACTTTAAGGCTTAACCGTAGACAGAAAGGGTTGAGGAAAGCCCCCCACCTATACGTAATAATTTCTCTTAATTTTAAGTTTTAATGTTGCTTCTTAATTTCAGTCGAAAAAAACTTATCTTTTTAATTTCTTTTATAAGAGAAGATAACCCTGCACCCAGGCACGTACACAGTAATTTATTTCAGGAGGAGGGGGTAATTACAGACAATCAAAAACTATATATCATATTGAATGAAGGGCAACCAGAAAAAGAAAAAGTTTAGAATTCCGTGGGCCAGGCCCCGAGGCTACCCCTTCTTAAATACGTCTCCTTATCAAACAGTAGTTTATAGGAGAAGTAAAGATTAGACAAAAGTTTTTCTCCTTTAAATTGTCATATTTTTACAAATGGGTACTTATCTCTTATAGCCACCACACTCAAGTTCTTGGTCTATGTAGAACTGCTTTCTCAGTATGTACTCGGTGATAATCAGCTTAGCGTGAGAGAGATAAACTATAATGTAGTTACATTTTAATTAAATATTTTAGTTGGTATTTTGGTTAGGTTAGGTTAGAAAACATTTAATATAATGCGTTCTGGGGGGCTTGATTTCTATAATTCTCTGTTGTAGTTTCCATAACTTTGTTAGTATAAAAGTATTTTATTTTCATCATACTTAGGATATTGTTGGCTTTTAATTGAGAAAAATGCACAATCAGCCGCCAATTGAGGGCGCTCAAGCTAAGAGGCAATCATAGTCCCTTATTAGCAGCAAAAACACGCTAACCTGCTCATTATTTATTTCAATGCATTTTTGAGAAAAAAAAAATCTATTCAGAACATCTTTTTGCTTATCACCTTTTGCCTACCTATACTTGTTTTGTCGAACATGCTAAAGCTAAACTCATAAGATATTACAGAGCACTATTTCTTCTTCAGAATGTGAGATGGTTCAATACTTCAGGAAACTGTCAACAAACTTTAGATTTCTGTTCTGATATCCCTTTATTTTCTTCATTTGCAGACTACTGTAACTTTTCATCCGTTGTCATGATGCATAACGTCTGGACCGAATCGAAATCCCTTCCCTATCTGATCTGATCATCGGTATGCAAAGGGGCATAGTTGTGTATTAAAGCATTCAAATTTCTACTGTTGAGGTTTTATAACAAGAGAACCTGCCACATACTTCAAGTGCGGCACCCCTATTGTGATGAAATGACAATTTTTATTGTAACATACACGTGGATTCAAACTAAGGGACATTCTTGGTTCTTTCTGAGTTTACCGATACTATTATATTCAGTAATTGAGTGTATAGAAATCAAGGTGTTAAACGCTTCAGCGTTACCGGAAGACTGCTGATTGCATGGTGGATTGTCGATCGATCCAGGATCTTTCCCATAGCGTCCGAAGAATGGTGGGAGGACCAGAAAATACCCTTTGATTGAAGTTTAGAAAACTTCTTGAGAATGTGTAAAACGGTTTAAGTTACCTTTCAGACAAGTAGTTAAACAATGCTTGAATTAAACAAAAGATACCGGCTTACCGTTTACGGTTAGGATTGAAAAGAAAATTGGACTTGGTTCTCGTGGCCTTTTCTTTTGATCAGTATGAAAAGTAAATGAACAAAAAACTGAGCAGCTCAAAGAACCTCCCTCTCTAAAAGAACATAACTCAGCTTATTTCTTCACACGAACGTCTTTTCGCGTTATCGGCAGCTTTTACCCAAGTTCAACTTAGAAATTAGATAAGTAGACACTGCGTGTGTCGCTGTGGACAGAGATTGACATAGAGAGGCTTCAAATAGATTGAAAACTAATTACTAATATGAAACCAGTGACTGAAAACTAATACCATAATTATTCAAGAAGTGCATCAGCTGTCATGGTTGTCACAGCATTAATAGCTTAGTAAAGAGGAACGTAATGCCAGTTTTTGTGCCACCATAAAAAGAGCAACATGCCTTCAAAAAATTTCAAAAACCGAAGCATAGAAAAAGTACGTCACGAACAAAATTTTATTAATATCTGTGTCACGGATATCACATACATGATAACCTAGTAAAGAGTAGCCTCATAAGCAAGAGCAACGTATTGCTAAGTTCAAATGCTGAGGCACAGAAAAAGTACATCATAAAATTTCTCAATATTTTCATTGTATAGAGCAGCATTTTGCTAAGCTTAAATATTGAGTCACATAAATGGTGCGTGATGATCAAACTCATATCAATATTTTTATCATAGATATCACAGCAGTGAAAACCTATTAATGAGAAAGAAAATATCTATTTTAAGCACCGTCATACGAAAGAGCAACATAATGCATACAGAGGCAAAGAAAAATCACATCAGGAACAAAATGTTATCAATATTTTAATCATGAATGTCACAGTAGTATAACGTAGTAAAGAGCAACATAATGCCAATTTTAAATCGAGTCACAAGGAAAAATTTATCCATACTTTTTTCGAGAAACATCAACACTTGGTGCCGTAGATATTGTCCAGATTTCAACAAAAAACCCAAATGCATATATTTCAGGACGAAGCAGCCGTAAGCACGTGCGCTGGGCTTATTGGGGCCTTCAAGCTCATACCCCACCTATATCACAAAATTTTGAAAAATTTCCAGGTTTTTAGCTATTTTTCCTTTTTGTTCCTAATAAATCCCTCCTTCTCCTCCCATCTTTTTAGACTGGATCTGGAGAAAAACTTGAACATTGTAAAAAGTGCAAGAAATGGTGTTTGGCCTTCATACTATCTAAATTGCTAATAGAAAAATATTTTGCCATAAAAATCGCATTAAGGCCCACTCTTTTATTTTGTGATTCTTCAGGGCTATAGCCGAATACAAAACGTCTTCTGGTTTTAGTTGAGAAAAACAGGGATTTTTATCTAATCAAGAAAAACCTCATTAAGTTATACTCTCTAGAGAAACTTGAGACTATCCAGCGTTTAAATCTAACATTTATAGTAATGAATGGTAAGTAAAGAGTGATACTTGTAAGTAGGAACTGAAACATTAGGATATAGATTTTTAATAACAGTTAATTCAGAAAAAAATGTATTTTTTCCAAAGAAGTAAAGAAAAGTAAAGAGCCGTTTTAACACCGAAGACGAGCAAAACTCATGTAATAAATTAAACTAAAAAAGAACAGAAATTACTGTCAGCGAACAAATGAAACCAAAAATGAACAAAAACTAAATTGAATAATCGCACCACATGTAAATAAAACAGATACTGTTATAGATAAATAAATGAATTCTAAAACGAACCAAAATTAAAATTAATAATCAACTCAAACTTAAATAGACAAAATCACCGCAAACAAGAGTAGGGCAACCCTTCCTTAGATAGTTTTTTCACATCGGGAAACAATCAATCTTCTTATTATGAACAATCTTATTAAACTAATGATAATCGCCAAACAAAACTTGGTCCACTTGTAGACAAATTATTCTTGTAATTTTCCTGCCGCAATGCGTCTCTTTTCATCTGATTTCTGTCTTATAAGCAAAAATTAACCAGTAATTACCTACCTTGTTTATTTGTATTTACTACGTAATTACATGCTAAAATCTTGAATTAACTTACCTACACTGACAAAAATAGGAGCCTATCTCTGGAGTGATTCTGCCTACTAAATCAGGCACTTTCTTTTAGTTTTAGTCACAGTTCATATAATTATCCAGTAAGCTTATCGCAGATCATTTCTGGTCTTCGTTCTCGGTGCGAACAAAAAGCTCTTCCCACTTCTTTCTGCATTAGCGGGTTAGTGGGTTTCCGATTGTTTCCAACAAAGTGCATTATTCGTAATAGCGGGTTTCCACTTGTTTCCGATTAGATCACAGTCTGACTTGTCTACCCGTGAAAAGATCTGATGCCGCCTATGTTTCTATCTGCAAAAACGTTCTCTGGAGCACTCGCACCTTGGTCCGGGTTTTTATAATGGGTGAGATAGGGAAAGATCATACTGGATAATTATATAAACTGTGGTTTTAGTCCATCTTCTACTCACGCATGACTTTGCCTGCTTATTCAGAGCATTAAAAGTTCCTAATGGCTAAACCTATTGCCAAAATTAGTGTTTGAAACAGTTCGTGGTAGAATCTTTCACCAGTTACGTGGGAGGATCTTTCCATAGAGGAATTTTTTGTGGAGGAACGGAATTTTCTATGGAGGAGAAGCCGGATTTCCCAGCATTATTTAAAAAACGACCAGAAATTAAATAAGAAAACAAGTTTTATCAACTGAGAGTAAGGAGCAACATTAAAACTTAAAATAAAAAGAATTTTTTACGTGTATGAGGGGGGTTGTCCCCTTCTCAATACCTCGCTCTTTGCGCTAAATTTTTTTTTAGAACATTTAAAAGAGCTTATTATTTTAATTGAACGGCTTTTGTATTTCAGGAGTCATTCTTAAGTAATTGGAATAAAAAGTCAAATTTTAGAGTAAAGAGTAAGGTATTGAAAAGGGGGCAACCCCCTCATATACAAAAAAAAATCTGTTCGTCATGAGTTTTAATGTTGCTCCTTACTTTCAGTTGAAAAACACTTTTTTTAAATTTAATATGTTAAAAATTCCATTCTATCTGATAAAAAAGCATCAGAGAAACGGCAGAGAAAAGTACGAAATCTATATTACCCCAAAGAAACTAAAATTTCATGAGAATGGAGGTTCGAGATTGAGAGTAGTGGTACTATTTCTGAGGATAGTAGTTACGGTGCCATTCTGTTATAGGAACAGAGGCGAAAACAGCAAGAATAAAATATTCTATTTTTAGAATGATCATGAGTCAATCTCTATGATCAGAAGACTGAAGCTGACCCTTGACCCCTCGCAACATCCTCATTCATCGTCACCAACTTTTTAGCAGAGCAGTAGGGATTGTCGCACCATGCTTAGATTAGATCATACAAGATTTTTCAATCTGTATCATTTGAAGATCAAATTCAGTGCGTGGCCAACCAGTATCAACAGGCCCCCCTCCGTTTATAAGCTATAGGATAGTTATGCTGCGCCCCGTCTCAACCAGAATCATGTAAGAATTATGAATTCGTAATGTACCAGGACTACAAATAGGGACCATGGCCTTACCAGCACTTCAATCGAACCACCCCACTAAGCAAGTGCGCAGGTTCTTTGCATTGGGGAGAGGACCGTCTAGTTTCGGAAGAAACTTTGTTTTTCCCGTATTTTGCTTTGAATCTGTTTTCTTTTTTTACTCTAGGTTTCGACAGCACCATTCTAGTGACTAAAGTAGGGTTTTAAGCAATAATTAAATTATTTATTTTCAAATTCAAAATAGTCTCTCTAAATTCTGTAAATAAAAAACTTTAAATAATTATTTAGCAGAGTTATGAGGCTTAAAACTGTTTCCTTGGGTCTTTTCTGTGCCGTATACCTATTTTTGAAAGCTACCTTTTTAAACCATAAAGCTTGCACAAGTCTATCAAAGGCAAGGGCCCTTCAAAAGGGGTAGAGTTAGATACCTCAAGGGACCTTCCAGGAGCATAGTTTAGACTCTGGAAATATTCCAAAAATTTTCATTTATCTAACTGAACTACATTCCAAGATAGCAAAATGTAACTTTTTAAGTTTGTAAAGAAACATTTTTACAAACTCTATCCTTTTATGAAATTAGCGTGAAAAGGTCCAAAAAAGCATGATAAAGTAGTTTATAATCTAAGCTATTTATGTAACCAAGTAAGCTATCACTCTATAATTGCTCAAGAATGCGTTAAAGCTGCTTTCAGTTGGATAAGATGATCTTGTCACTAAATTGAGGCACATTCAGAAAAAATTAAATAAAAATTGAATGATTGAGAATTTTACTATAGATCGCGTTCTCAGATGGTGGATGTTTAATATACCTGATAATCAAAATATACAAAAGAGCCAAGACACGTATACTCACAGCAATAACAAATTATAGTTTATAAATTTTAAGTCAAGAAAATGACACAAAACGACACTACATTAAAGAAGGCAAAATTTCTTTACAAAAAAAGATAAAAAAGAGTTTAACATAACTTGCAATTTTTTTTAAAGTAAGTCAATATAGTTTTTAGAAAAAAAACTTTTAAAATGGCTTCATTCAAAACTATTGTAAAAAAAAATGTCATAATATCAGCAATGGACAACATTTTTTATTACTCGTATATACACATACTTTACTATCTTTTCACGACTTTGCTTTTACAGACTTTTACTTCTTTTGCTTCACATTTTACTTCTACAGTATAAGGTGGGTATGCTTGGCACATGAGTCGCCAGGGAGGGTTCAATAGCCCCGCAGAGAATAAGAATACATTTAGAAAATTATCAGAAAAGGAAACCGAGAAACATTTCCGTTTAAAACCTAGTGAAACAAACTCCTGAGAACACTCTTCTCCTTTCTGGGTTAACTTCCTGGGAGGGGGGATTAAATTCTGAAAACACAAAATTAGGCTCTAGAAATTGTACAAAATTAGTGTAACAATTGGTCTTGAAATTTCAGGGTGGTCAATGCTAAAATAAAGAAGAAAAAACAATCACAAAAATAAAATGCACATAAAACAACCTGTTGTAGCTAATGCGAAACTACTACACACCAAATGCACAATCGCTTTCCAGGCAGGTCAAAAATCGTATTCCAGACAAACTCTGTTTTGTCTTATAAAGAAAGTAACTGAGCCCAGCTAGTGAAACCTCCAGAAATCCAGTTGAAATATCGGTAATTACGTACTATACCGAACACACTCAAGAAGTGAAGTTAGGTTAATCATAATGAAATATACCAAAATCTGATAATAACATAATACTTTAGTACCAAAATTATGGAAATGACAAGAGAGAATTTTGAAAAGCAGGCCGCCCACAACGCAATTATATTAAATACCTAACCTAACCAACTCTATATATTAAATATTTAATTAAAACATACCTGCATAGTAGTTTATCTCACTCAGGCTAAGCTGATCATCTCCGAGTGGAGGCAGAGAAACCGGTTTTAAACAGGTCAAGAACAACAGTGTGGTCGATATAATACGTAAGTACCCAAATATCAAACCCCAAAAATCTCCGAAAAATTCATTGGCCTAGCTTGTCTACCATAATGAGGAGTTTTTGAAGAAAACTATTGCTTACCTTACTGTATTTCAAAACCGTGGTAGCCCCCGTGATTTTAAGAACATATTTTTGAGCAGGGTCGCTTTGACAAGAAGTTCTTAGAAAGAGCTTTTAAGAATATGTACGCTCTGCCTTTTCTTTCTCAATTTCAATTACCCTAACGCCTTTCGGCTTCAAGGTCTATGGGAGGATCAAGAAATAAATTACACGCGACAAATTATGTATATAATTATTCAAGATAGGTTTTTTGGACTTTCAAAACCTGGAGTTATTCTTAAACTGATGATGAAATACTCTATACGAATATGGGCACTTGTTAAGAATCCAGTAGTCAATCCAGTAATCCAGTAGTCAACGAAAAAAAAGTATTAATGCACATATTTTTCAATATTTTCTGCTATTTTAATTTAAAATGTTATCCCTTATTACATATTTTTATTTCATTTTCAGGATCTCTCCTAAAATCGTTACTTAAGATAACAATACTAATACATCAAGTCTAGCAGTAGCATTAACCATGTTGGCTGTTTACATGTCAGTAGCAGTACCCAACAATGCCTCTGTCATATTTATTCTGTGTGAGAAACGACATAGAATCTGTGACCGTGAACTTTTCTATAGACCATAATAGCTATATGCATAATCGAAACCCTTTCAATAAAGGTATGGTAATAATAACACTATCTACAATTACTATGACAGAAATAGAGGTTGATATTGTTCAGTTCGTCAATTTTATTCTCTGCAGAATTTAACAATTTAACTTCATTGTAGCATAAATTATATATAAGATCGTGTTGGATAATACGACTTCAGTTGACAATTTTCAGTGAATGTCTTTCATTATATATCTACTTGATTTAGGAACTATTGTTAATTTCCATGAATTCCTTTCGTGAATTTTAAATTTCATGACCAAGTACTTTTCATTAGGACCTCATCTGACGTTTAATTTGGAGGATAATCACAAGAATTATAACAAATGGCTGTATAACTGGGATTAGAAATTAAACATTGTCGACTGATTAATTTATTTAAGGCTTCGCTCTTATCAGTGGTGGATCCAGGGGGGTGAGGGAGCACGCGCCCCCTAACGTCGTTTAAAGTAGTGTAATTTACTTAATTAACTCAAGTTTGCGTTAATTAAACTTGCTCCTAACGCAAGTTTATCGGATCAACATATTTAGCGCCCCCCTCCCTAAAAAAAGTCCTGGATCCGCCCCTGGCTCCTATTGTCTGGCAAATGTTTCATAACATTTGGTATCTTCCGAGCGTAGTTCCCTCAGCTACAGTGATATACTCATGGTCAAGACAACAGCACCGACTGAGTAAATAGTGCTGTGGATACTTGTAGGCTATAGCGACCACACTCAAGAAGTGAAGTTAGATTAATAATGATGAAATATGCCAAAATATGATGAAAATATAATACTTTAATAAAAAAAATTATGGCAACTACAACAGAGAATTATGAAAAACAGGCCACCCAGAACGCATTGTAGTAAATACTAAACCTAACCACCTCTATATATTAAATATTTAGTTAAAATATATATAGTTACCGTTTATCTCGCTCAGGCTAAGCTGATTATCTCCGAATGGACACAGAAAGCCGGTTTCAATACAGATCAAGAACAAAGTGTGGTCGCTATATGATGCTTGTACTGTGGTGTGTTTCCCATGTAAGCAAAAATTTTTCCCATGCTTAGTGTTCATCGGGCACGCATTCAAGGTGAATTTCTTTGCCTCACCCCCTTCAGAAGTCCCAATTTCCCCCGAATTTCTTAAATTTTCCAATATTTATTTTTACTATTGGTCCCTGAAAAGAAATTCCTGCGTATGTACCTGGAGAAGGCAGAGGAGAGGCTTACTCAGCTGCAAATTATATACTCGAGCGCAATTTTTAAGGACCTAAATATACCGGGAGAAAATCTAGTGCCGCTTCAATGCATCACGTGTCTCCAAGCGCAAGCGCAGCCCCACATGGCATCAGATAAAAATTCTCTAAAAAATTGTCATTTTTGTCAAAATTGTTCAGAGGTCCT
>JAQQPU010007636.1:16692-38171 GCA_029168905.1 Artemia sp. Kazakhstan ARC1039 | reverse complement strand
ACTTTCACACAAGCAAAATCATGAGCTAGCACAAGTAAAAATACCAAATCATAAGTTTCCAACAACACACACACGACATGAGAAGAAACATAGAACAAGAAGCAAGAAACGATGACTTTCACACAAGTAAAATCATGAACCAGCATATTTGAAAATACTAAAACATAAGTTTCCAACAACAGACAGATGACACGAGAAGAAACCTAGCACAGAAAGCAAGAAACAGCAGACTTTCACACAAATAAAATCTTGAGCCATCATGATAAAAATACCAGATCATAAGTTTCCAAAAACACACATACGACATGAGAAGAAACCTACCAAAGGAAGCAAGAAACAACAGACTTTCATACAAGTAAAATCATGAACCAGCATAAGTAAAAAATACCAAATCATAAGTTTCCAACAACACACACACGACATGAGAAGAAACCTAGCAAAGGAAGCAAGAAACAACAGACATTCACACAAGTAAAATCACGAACCAGCACAAGTAAAAATACCACATCATAAGTTTCCAACAACACACACACGACGTGAGAAGATATATAGCACAGGAAGCAAGAAATAACAGACTTTCCCACAAGTAAAATCATGAACTAGCATAAGTAAAATACCACATCATAAGTTTCCAACAACACACACACGACATGAGAAGAAACCTAGCAAAGGAAGCAAGAAACAACAGACATTCAAACAAGTAAAATCATGAACCAGCATAAGTAAAAATACAGATTCATAGGTTTCCAACAACACACACACGACATGAGAAGAAACATAGCACAGGAAGCAAGAAACAGCAGACTTTCACAGAAATAAAATCTTGAACCATCATAAATAAAAATACCAAATCATAAGTTTCCAAAAACACACACACGACATGAGAAGAAACCTAGCACAGGAAGCAAGAAACAACAGACTTTCACACGAGTAAAATCATAACCAGCGTAAGTAAAAATACTAAACCATAAGCTCACTTTTTAATTTTCAAAAGAGATTCGAGGGAAGACCCCCCCTCCACTCCAAAAACACACACACGACATGAGAAGAAACCTCGCAATGGAAGCAAGAAACAACAGACTTTCACACAAGTAAAATCATGAACCTGCATAACTAAAAATACTAAGTTTAAAGTAAAAATACTAAATCATAAGTTTCCAACGACACGCACACGACATGAGAAGAAACCTAGCAAAGGAAGCAAGAAGCAACAGACTTTCACACAAGTAAAATCATGAACCAGCGCAAGTAAAATACCAAATTATAAGTTTCCAACAACACACAGACGACATGAGAAGATACCTAGCAAAGGAAGCAAGAAACAGCAGACTTTCACACAAGTAAAATCACGAACTAGCATAAGTAAAAGTACCAAATCATAAGTTTCGAACAACAAATACAGGACATGAGGAGAAACCAAGCAAAGGAAGCAAGAAACAACAGACTTTCACACAAGTAAAATCATGAACCAGCACAAGTAAAAATACCACATCATAAGTTCCCATACCACTCATACACGACATGAGAAGAAACATAGCACAGGAAGCAACAAACGAAGACTTTTACACAAGTAAAATCATGAACCAGCATATTCAAAAATACCAAATCATAAGTATCCAACAACACATACACGACATGAGAAGAAACCTAGGAAAGGAAGCGAGAAACAACAGACTTTCACGCAAGTAAAATCATGAACCAGCATAAGTAAACATACCAAATCATAAGTTTCCAACAACACACACATGACATGAGAAGAAACCTAGCAAAGGAAGCAAGAAACAACAGACTTTCACACAAGCAAAATCATGAGCTAGCACAAGTAAAAATACCAAGTCATAAGTTTCCAACAACACACACACGACATGAGAAGAAACATAGCACAGGAAGCAAGAAACAACAGACTTTCACACTAGTAAAATCATGAACCAGCATAAGTAAAAATACCAAATAATAAGTTTCCAACAACACACACACGACATGAGAAAAAAACCAAGCAAAGGAAGCAAGAAACAACAGACATTCACACAAGTAAAATCTTGAACCAGCATAAATAAAAATACCAAATCATAAGTTTCCAACAACACTCACACGACATGAGAAAAAACCTAGCAAAGGAAGCAAGAAACAACAGACTTTCACACAAGTAAAATAATGAACCAGCATAAGTAAAAATACCGAATCATAAGTTTCTAACAACACAAACACGACATGAGAAGAAACATAGCACAGGAAGCAAGAAACAGCAGACTTTCACACAAATAAAATCTTGAACCATCATAATTAAAAATATCAAATCATAAGTTTCCAAAAACACACAAACGACATGAGAAGAAACCTAGCAAGGGAAGCGAGAAACGAAGACTTTCACACAAGTAAAATCGTGAACCAGCATAATTAAAAATACCAAATCATAAGTTTCCACCAACGCACACAGGACATGAGTAGAAACCTATCCAAGGAAGCAAGCAACAACAGACATTCACACAAGTAAAATCATGAACCAGCATAAGTAAAAATACCAAATCATAAGTTTCCAACAATAAACACACGACATGAGAAGAAAAATAGCAAAGGAAGTAAGAAACAACATACTTTCACACATGTAAAATCATGAACTAGCATAAGTAAAAATACCAAATCATAAGTTTCCAAACAACGTACAGACGACATGAGAAGAACCTAGCAAAGAAAGCAAGAAACAGCAGACTTTCACACAAGTAAAATCATGAACCAGCATAAGTAAAAATACCAAATCATAAGTTCCCAACAACAAACACATGACATGAGAAGAAACCTAGCAAAGGAAGAAAGAAACAACAAACTTTCACACAAGTAAAATCATGAGCCAGCACAAGTAAAAATACCACATCATAAGTTTCCAACGACACACAAACGACATGAGAAGAAACATAGCAGAGAAAGCAAGAAACGAAGACTTTCACACAAGTAAAATCATGAACCAGCATATTTAAAAATACTAAATCATAAGTTTTCAACAACACACAGACGACATGAGAAGAAACATAGCACAGAAAGCAAGAAACAGCAGACTTGTACACAAATAAAATCTTGAACCATAAATAAAAATACTACATCTTAAGTTTCCAAAAACACACACACGACATAGAAGAAACCGAGCAAAGGAATTAAGAAACAACAGACTTTAACACAAGTAAAATTGTGAACCAGCATAAGTAAAAATACCAAATCATAAGTTTCCAACACCACATACACGACATGAGAAGAAACATAGCAAAGGAAGCAAGAAACAACAGACATTCACACAAGTAAAATCATGAACCAGCATAAGTAAAAATACCAAATCATAAGTTTCCAACAACAAACACACGACATGACAAGAAGCCTAGCAAAGGAGGCAAGAAACAACAGACTTTCACACAAGTAAAATCAAGAACCAGCATAAGTAAAAATACTACATCATATGTTTCCAAACAACACACAGACGACATGAGAAGAAACCTAGCAAAGGAAACAAGAAACAGCAGATTTTCACACAAGCAAAATCATGAACCAGCATAAGTAAAAATACCAAATCATAAGTTTCCAACAACAAACACACGACATGAGAAAAAACCTAGCAAAGGATGCAAGAAACAACAGACATTCACACAAGTAAAATCATGAACTACTATAAGTAAAAATACCAAATCATAAGTTTCAAACAACACACACACGACATGAGAAGAAACCTAGCAAAGGAATCAAGAAACAACAGACATTCACACAAGTAAAATCATGAACCAGCATAAGTAAAAACAACCAAATCATAAGTTTCCAACAACACAAACACGACATGAGAAGAAAACTAGCAAAGGACGCAAGAAACAACAGACATTCACACAAGTAAAATCGTGAGCCATCTGAATTTTCTCAAAGAAAAGAAAAAAGTTATAGTCCAATTCTAATTTTTTTTTCAAAGTAAATAAAAAATCTCCGACTTTTTAATAAACATTCTAAGTGTTTGACATGCTAATGTATCCTAAAATAATAGAAATATAACAAAGTAATGCATAAAATATTTTTATTGAAATAACAACCTGTAGAATATTAACATAAAAATATGTTACAGACATTACTATACATTATTAACATCATTGAACAACTTTGGACATTTTGAATCGGTTCCATAAAATCATTTATCATGTTCTCTCTTGATACTAGAGTTACTCGTTTCTCTTAGTTCATAACTACTAGAATAATCATTCATCCATTTTGATTAATATACAATTTTTACTGGGATGTCACCTACTGGTTCAATACACGTTTCATCCTTGGTATTATTTGATTCATTGACTATATTATCTATAGTAGTAATAATGTTAACTTGTGCTTCATTTTCCATCAATTTACCTTTATATTCTTTAGTGATATTGTCTGCCAATGCTCTTTTTATTTTTCCCGCAATTTCATTGTCTATTATCACATTATTTTTTACAGAGGTAACAGTTCTGGCACGTTTACAAGATATGATTGGTGCGGCAGTCGGCCTTTCTTTTCCCCTTTGCTTTCATTCGAATGCCAACACTGGAAAGATGTCGTCTGTGTGTTGTTGGAAACTTATGATTTAGTATTTTTAAATATCCTGGTTATAGTATTTTATATAGTATTTATAGTATTTTAGTATTTTTAAATATGCTAAAAATACAACATCATAAGTTTCCAACAACACACACACGACATGAGAAGAAACATAGCAGAGAAAGCAAGAAGCGAAGACTTTCACACAAGTAAAATCATGAACCAGCATATTTAAAAATACTAAATCATAAGTTTCCAACTAAACACAGACGACATGAGAAGATACCTAGCAAAGAAAGCAAGAAACAGCAGACTTTCACACAAATAAAATCTTGAACAATAAATAAAAATACTACATCTTAAGTTTCCAAAAACACACACACGACATAGAAGAAACCTAGCAAAGGAGGCAAGAAACAACAGACTTTAACACAAGTAAAATTGTGAACCAGCATAAGTAAAAATACCAAATCATAAGTTTCCAACACCACACATACGACATGAGAAGAAACATAGCACAGGAAGCAAGAAACGAAGACTTTCGCACAAGTAAAATCATGAACCAGCATAATTAAAAATACCAAATCATAAGTTTCCAACAACACACACACACGACATGAGAAGAAGCCTATCAAAGGAAGCAAGAAGCAACAGACATTCACACAAGTAAAATCATGAACCAGCATAAGTAAAAATACCAAATCATAAGTTTCCAACAACACACACACGACGTGAAAAGAAACCTAGCAAAGGAAGCAAGTCACAACAGACTTTCAGACAAGTAAACTCATGAACCAGCACAAGTAAAAATACCAAATCATAAGTTTCCAACAACACACACACGACATGAGAAGAAACCTAGCAAAGAAAGCAAGAAACAACAGACATTCACTAGTCCATTCCAGTTCCATTCCAGTCAAAGAGAAGCAATGAAGTTGCTAAAGCCCTTGAATCCATCTTTGAACACGATTCGTATAAAAAAATTCAAACAGACCGTGGAAGTGAATTTGTTAATCCACATGTAAAAAAGGTTTTTTTTAATTATAATAAAATACTCTATCATAGTCATAGTCCTATAAAGGCCGCATTGGTTGAACGTTAAATACGAATAATTCAACTTTTAATTTCAAGATATTGTACATTGAAAAATACAGCTGTTTTTATTCATGATTTAGATAAAATCATGCGAATTTATAATCAACGTCCTCATCAATCTTTGTTCAATAATAGCCCTATTAAAGCTCATCATAGTGACAAAACACATTTCCTTAAACAATATTCTAATGAAAGGGCGAGGAAGAAAAAATTTAATGTTGGTGATACTGTTCGAATCAACCGTACAAGAAATATTTTTGAAAAGTGAAATTACTTGTGGTCCACTAAACTTTTTAAAGCGTCAAAAGTTTTGGACACTAAACCTATAAGGTTTCGGCTTCTTTATATGAAAGATGGAGAGATTCTTGGCGGTTTTTATGACTATGAATTACAGAAAGTTGGAAATAGTGAAATCTATCAAATTGAAAAAGTATTAAAGGTTCGTACTCGCAAGGGTAAGCGACAGTTTCTTGTTCGCTGCCTAGGATACAACTTTGATTTTGATTCGTGGATACCCGCTGAAGACGTTCATAATGTCAGAAGGTATTTATGTGACATTCATGACCAATATTTCTGATCCTCTTTATGACGATTTGAATAGAACGAGCGATTTTTGGACAAAACTCCCCCCCCCTTGCCATTAAATTTGAAGGTAATGAAGTTACTCTTGTAGATTGTATTCTTAAAAATACATATGACATCCTAAGAAAGGATTGTACATACGATATAAAAGTTAGACCACTCGATCGGCCAATTGTTAACAATTGGCCAATATGTATTTGAAATATGAATTGATATGAACAATATGTGATTGAAAATATCAATTGGTTTGAATATCCCTTTGTCACATTGTCATATAAGGAGTTTGGGAGTATGAACGAATTGTGTCATGCTATAAACAAAAAAAAAATCATATCGTAAAAATGCTGCCTATCAGTTCAGTTATTCAAAGGAATATGGTAAAATCTATATTAGTTCATCCATTGACAATGAAAAGATTACTCTAAGCGATAATCTAAGAGAATTTATTAGTTTCAAACATAATAAAATCAATGGTAAAAGTGCAGGAAGCGCTAGTGGCATGAATCGTGTCATTTTCCCAGAGTATCCAACCGCCTTCTCCTCGGATAGTTGTATATTTCTTTACGAATCCTTTGTCGAGAGATCAAGAGTCGGTAATACCAATGTCCCCTTCCTACTTCTTCTTGAACAAAAAATCTCTAATGACCATGTTCACCACTACAATATAAAGCACTTTCAATACGTTCCAGTCAACACTGCGTATTTGAAGCTCTGTCAGTTAACATTAGGAAGTGAATTGGGTGATCCTCTAGCGATAAAAAAGGTTTGACTGTAATTACAGGTCATTTTCGACCCATTCTGTGAAATTACTAATAGAACTCAGTTTGTTCGTCCTGACACTGATTGCTATGTTGCTACTCTTGGACGACGACAGTTGGGCCATGGAACGGACTATTACAGGGCTTGTTCGTCAATGTCCGGGTACGGTCTCGGCAATTGGTTTGCTAAGCTGTTTCGCTCTGTACTACCCTTGGCTAAAAAATATATTACACCGGTTGCAACGGATTTTGTGTCCTCTACATTATATGATTGGGGCTCTGGGAAAGATCTCAGGTCAAGATCGCAAAATCTCAGGTCAAGCGAACGATCCCTTAATGAGCGATTGAAACAACGCGTAAAAGGTTTAAAGAGGGTGCGAAATACCACATCACTCATCAGTCTCAAGTCATCCCGGAAGCTTAAAGCATCAAAGAAAATAAAAAGATCCAAAAAGGATTTCTTTTCCTAGAAAAAAATGTCATATCTGCCACATAAAGACTCTCACCCTTCAGTCACATTATCTCTAAATCTTTTCGATACGGAGAATGTAGATGTGAGTGTTAAACATGGATACTATGAACAATTTTACCCGCAATAACCGCTCTTTTAAAATGTCCATTTTCAAATTTATTCCAATGAAGACTACTTGATTGATTTGACTTCAACATTTTTAGATTTAAATGTCATTGTTAAAAATCTAACAATGAAAAACCAAGTGCAGCCGAGGGATTGTCGTACGAAAATTGTGTACAATACAATTTATTTCGACGGTAAGTGTCTACATAAATAGAACATTGGTGAGCACGAGCAATAATCTTTCAAATTTTTCAAATTATATACAATTCATGTTGATGACTCCAATTTCTTATGAGCAGTTGAGGGGACAAGCACGTGATTATGAATATAAAACAGATACTGGCGTCACTAATATTCTTAGAGATGCGACAACTAACGATTTACATTTAGTTGGGAAACAAAATCATGAGATATTTAATATACCTCAATGGCTGCCTCCCAATCTAAATATTGATATAAAACTACAACTTGCACCGTCCAATTATATTATGCGAAAAGTACTGGGCACTGCACCCGATATAACAGTCTCTCTCACGTCGGCAATATTCCATGTAAGAAAACAACAAGTTATGAGTTCTGTTGCCTTGGCAATTGAAAAATTAAGATCTGCTGGAAATAACATCAAATTGCTCGTGCCTCATACAATCAAGAACCAACGCCATATTGCTACAGGTGCGCGTACCTATACCGATTCTTCATTTTTCAATGGCGAAATTCCTTCAAAACTGGCATTGGTTTTTGTAAAAAGTACTAGTGATGTTGGATCATGGAAAGATTCCCGGCATAAATTTGAACTGTTTGGACTTTCAACGCTTGTGTGTAAAGTAAATGGAATTCCGCTCTACAATTTATCCTTTGATAAATCCTACAGGACCCTAGATGAATTGACAATACAATCCATAGATCACGATTTTCAATTATTCGAAAATGGTATAAGTGAAGAAATGTTTATTAACATTTCTTCACTTATCAGGGCATCATTGTATTGGATTTGTCCGGTATTGAGGATATGAGTATTGTCCGGACGGGTAATGTACGTTCAGAGTGTACCTTTGCCAAGCCATTGGAGGAAAGTATTGAATTGATCTCTCTAAATCAATTTGAAACCTATTGGGAAATTACCCCTGATGGCAGTGTTTTATTAGATTTGGCACCATGAACACGAAACAAATACTCAGTGTATTCAATATAGACCCCTACATGTCCGAATATAAATCGTATTGCATACCTTCATATATCCTAGACCATATTCAGCATGTTGACAATACCCTTATTATTGTTAATAGCAGTCCAACAACGGTAAAGATGGGGCATTGGTTATGCATCTTTCAAACGAGACAGAATATAGAATTTTTTTATCCGCTTGGCCTACCGTATACATTCTACACACCTCACATTAAAATTTTCTTGAGGAGAGTGGAAAATCTATTATTCAAAATCGAAAGCGGGTACAAGATCTATCAACGAAAAGCTGCGGTTTTCATGCACTATTATATTTTGTTTTTCGGAGTCGTGGACACACTTACATGGAATTCCTCAAGATTTATGGCAACAATCCTCGATTGAACGACTTTCTTGTTGAAAATACGCTTTCCAATCTCTATAATATAAATTTCGGTGCCCTAATAGTATAGTGCTTTAAAAATGTATCTAAATTTGTTTATTAATAAAATTTGTGTGTATACAAAACATTGTGTCCTTAAGATTTCTTCTTCTACGTATAGATAACCATCAGAAACGATAAGTGCTAACAGCTCGTCAGGATTCAGCTTGTATTCATCTTGAAATGCAAAGTCATGGTCACATTTTCTACAATATAGTATCACTTTATTTTTATGAATTTCTTTATAAAGTCAACAATACTACTCTGATTCATTTAATAAAATTCACGTGTTTCAATTGACTTATTTGAAGCAATGTCACATACAAAATTCTCATATGAAGAATCACTTTCTGTAACAGCCAAATAAAAGTCTGTAGGTTTATAATCGAAGTAGCCAGTATCTTCACAGCGATGTCGTAAAAACCAGACTCTTTTATTATTCCAGCAATTGTAGTGTAGACCAGGTTCTTCTTCCCAAAATAATTCAAAGGCACGACGATACCAGTCTCTTAATAATCAACTGAACTCACGTTTAGGGTTGTTCGCAATCAGGCCAGGGTAAGTATTTTCCCATTGATCACATTTATCATAGTGACAATTGGAGCATAAGATTCCTCTAATATGAGAGTTACAAATCTCTTCAAAACATGAATTACAGTCTTTAATTTGCACTGCATATCCTCTATGCAATTTACACGGATTGCATAATTTACACTTTTCATTAAAGTCGTCAGCAAAGGTACAATTCTCACAGGGTGACCAGCTGCCCAATGTATACAAGCATAATGGGCATGTGTAAAAAAATTTTCAATGTTTACTGTCTCACTTCCAAAAAGAAACTGACTCGATATCAATAAAAACGTCTCCTAGGAGCGTCACAAAACATGTTTAGACATGTTAACACTCTCACTCTGTTAACTCTCACTCATGTTAACACTTTTAACACTCTCACTATCAAATACAGACTAACCGTTTTCTGTAAATTTTTCTCTTCAACATATTTCAGCAGCGCATTTAATCCGTCTTGTAGTCTCTGTACATGCACTATATTCCATATATAAGCCCGAAAGCATAATTGTTCTTCCGACTTGAACTTGCTTAATGTTATAACATATCAAGCATACATCTTGTCCCATTCTAGGGTTAGCCGGCAGTCTATTGTAATTTCCACCGCCACCTTAGGCACCCTAGGTCCCATCTCATCAACACTTTCAATATTCAATAATTTGTAAGCATCAATTTCAATGTTGAGTGCCCCACTTCAAGAAAGAAACTGAATCTCGATCAATAAAAATGGCTGCTACCACCTGGGAAGGCATGTTTAGACAAGATTTTCCTATAAAATGGCCCTCTGAGGTTTTTAATAGAAAAACAACATGGCGGATACCACCTGGGAAAACGGCTAGACACCTATAGCGGGGGAAACACCTTTAAATTCGTCAATACATGTATAAGGGGAAAAAAACATGGATGCTATCACCTGAAAAACAGGACTCTCGCAGAAATACAAAGGGGTGCATCGCGACGAAACATGCGCTTGAAATACAAAGGGGTTTGTCGTGACGAAACATGCGCTTGAAATATACAGGGGTGTGTCGCGTGACAAAACATGAGCTTGAAATCCAATGCTATTTTCCATATCTGTGTGCTTGAAATCCAATACTATTTTCCCTGTGTTAATTTCCCTATTATTACTACTTTTCTATTATCCCAACCCCATTCCAATTAATTATATTGTGTCATAACACCAAGGAATATTTCCAGGGCTATCACAAGAATTTTGCATAGAAAGAGGGATGCAGTGACGTCAGAGGGCATACGCTTGAATTCTATGGGAAAAGGGATAGGGATGCGTTTAAATCCTGTGTTAATTTCCTAGTAATGCGCTTGAATATAATTTTTGTCAAGGACTTGATTTTTCTCTTCAGTTGTAGAAAACTACTAATTGGAAAAAGTTTTAGTTAGGTAGCTTTGCGATGGAAGTGGATAAAAGACAGCCAATTTGCAATACCTCGCTCTTTTTGCTAAATTTTTTTTAGTACTTTCAAAAGAGCTATTTATTCTAATTAAACGGCTTTTGTGATTAGTGGGTCATTCTGAAAGAATTGGAACAAAATTCGAACTTTAGGGTATAGAGCGAGGTGTTGACGAGGGGGCCAAACCCCTCATTTACGTAATAATTTCTGTTCGTTTTAAGTTTTAATGTTGCTCCTTGCTTTCAGTTGAAAAAAAACTGTTTTTTATTGTTTAATTCCAGGAAAGGGCGATGTTGGACAAAGTGAGTATTACAAATTGAGTATATATTATTTTTCAGTACTTTAGATTTGAAACTGTGAGGTGACATGACTTTAAGACTGTATGTAAGGAGTGACTCGAGCTAATATCATGAAACTGTAAACAAAAGATTTTTTTTAAACAGTATATACATAAAAGAATTATTTTCATGATAATTCTGGACATATAAAGTTCTTAAGCTTAAAGTTGCCTGGGGAAAGCTGCGAGTCTGAGATAATTAACCCGAGTTTAGAGGGGGGGAATTATAACCCAAGGGATCTAATTATCTTGATGAAGTTCATACTATCAAATTTAGAATTCCATTGTTAAGTTATCAAATCCCTATTATTTTTATTTTTTTTTAATGTGGACTGTTGCTGTTTTTTTTTTCAGAAAACAGTCATGGATGCGTGTTCATTTGCTTTTTCTCCATACCTGAACATATCCAACCAATACTCCTAGAAAATCATGCAAATCAGCTACTCAAGATACCTTTTTCAGAAGCTGGAAAATGAGCCAGAATAGAGTTTTCTGCCATTTAATGGCACAAAACTTTAACTTTGCTGCAAAGAGGGCAACCGAAAAGTGACGGCAACTGTATCAGGGTGTTATGATTCAGGATGATAATGAGATTTAAAATTGGTTCAAAATTACTGAAAACATATATATTGAGATTACCATTTTTAGAAACAGTAATATCACGCCTTTCATTTCCCAAAGAAATCATGTATTCTACATGGAATAAGTTAGTATATGCGTATAATTTACAAAGATCCATTAACTAAGTTGATTCACTTGATGTTTGATAAAATCATGAATAGTAATGTATAATTGGGGATTAGCTAATATGCAGGAGGGCTGGTATTTTACCATAATTTTATCAATTACATAATTTTATCGAACCTAAAATGAATCTACTAGGTTAAATGAAGCTTCGAGAGAATTTCAATATTAGCTGTTTATTTTGTATGGACTATGTGTACCAATTAGGAGCGAGTGGCCACCGCACAGCCTTCTGAAACTGGAATACTCAACATTGAATTTTTGGAAATTTAAAACTGATTGGCGATCTTAATATATTCAATCAATAGCTTTGTCTCCTTCTTTCGGAAAAAAAATGCTGTTTTATGCCACAAGATGGTTGAAAACAACACTTCGTTACTGTGGCACAGTCTTTTTCACTACGTAAAACGGGCACTGGAACATTTAAAATGAGCCTTATCACAATTTTCTAGCATCGTTGGTTTAATAGGATCAGTACAGAAAAAGGAAGATGAAAAAAAAAAGAAATTGTTCTGTTAAAAACGGATAAAAAAAAATGAAAAAGGAAAATTTTCGCATTTTTGTGGACAGGAGCTTGAAATTTCCGCAGTAGGGTTTTCTGGTATGCTGAATTTTACAGTGTGAGTTTAATGATCACTTGTTCTTTGGATGTGTTTTGTCCCTGTTTTGAAAACCAGGCAAATTTTTAATAGTATCGAACTACACTTTTAGCTCTACCTTCTTGACTCTATTTTGCCTAAAGTTTGCTTGTATGAGTTCAGTGATCATTTTTTTTTTTCGTTTTTTGATGGGTCTGAAAAATGGGATGGGTCAGAACGGTTTTAGGTGGTTTGTTCTTTTGATAAACTAATTCTCACTTTTTTAACTAGATTTTATCTAACTTTCTTCATCTAAGAGGCGGTAATCAGTTCCAAGATCAACCAATGGCATGGGCACCCATAAGGGGGTAAGGGGGGCAGTCTACCTCCCCCCCCCCTTGCTGAATGACGCTGCTTTATATTTAAAAAATTTTATTTTTTAGATTTCTGTTATACAACTAGACCCCGGCGCCATGCCGATAAGGGAAGGTCGGTGGTGGCGGGGGCAAAACATAGCAGCAATAGCGCGCCGTTGCCGCGATCATTGTTGACCGAAAGCCTTTTTGTTTTGATCAGTCTTTCTCAAATCCCAGCTTTGATTTACATCAGATTTGGGCCTATTCATGAGCTGGAAACTTCGCAAGTCGCTGGCTGGACGCTGGTCTTCTTCGTTATTCGTCAAGAGAAGTAGAAATCTGATAGAAAATGAAATGGCTGTGGTATTTCAGAACCCTTGCATACTAGTTGAAATATCTAACAGCTTTTTATTATTACGTCAGCTGTATTAAAAGGTCGTCTGTGTGACTTCAATCTCTTTTTATCAAAACAATAAAGTGTATTATAGATTATTTTACAGGTAATTATAATTTAGAAATGATGAAATATTAGCTAAAATAAATTATATTAGTTCTGTGAGCTGGTAAAGATAGAAAGATCTACAAGCAGGATCGACATATGACGAAGAAGAAAAAATAATAGCCGTGAAAACAGAGGGTAATGTCAGCCAGTGGACAGAAAAGAAACGAAAATGACAGAAGCAGATATTTCGTCAGAGACTTCCGCCCAGACGTCTTCACTGCTAAAAAAAAAAGAAGAAAAACTAATTTTTTTAAGTAAATCTAACAGAGCAGAAGAAATATTGAATTAAACAAACTAAAAGACCAAGCTAGATTAATTGAAAGACTATTCACCGACTAGATTGGGCAGAATTATCTGTACTTGTTAATTAGCCAGAACACACTCAAGTTTTTTACCTGAATGTAACATCCGAGAAAACCGGTTTCATAGCCGCAAAGACAAGTGACAGGGGACAGAATGCATTAGCAAGTAAGTATAACGGCACTAGAGGCTCCAGGTCCAAACCGGCGGTGCTGATCTCCGTTTCGTGGCCCTTCAGCCAGGAGTTGCAATTGGGTGGTGGCGGCCAGCCATCCTGTGCTTCCGCAAACCCCTCCTGCTTATCTTCCCCAGATTCCTCCAGGTACTTATTTAGAGCTGGGTCGCCTTTGACTGAGCTTACTGAATCACACCACTGACCTCCCCCCCCCCGTCTCAAACTAAATTTCCGACCACGCCAGGGATCGAATCCCCCCTATTTTACCCTTGGAAAATTCCGAATCGTCATAAGAAGGGAAATTGTAATTTCTACTCTTCTTTTGAAGTCAGAGGCAATCGTATACCATTACCTATAGTAAAGACCTCAAAGGGTTCAATGTATTGATATTTGTTCATTTATTTTATCCTAGAGGCACTTCATGTGTAAGGGATGGGCGAATAAACTTGGAGGGGGCTCAGTCAATTGGAAATCGAAAGTTCTAGCGCCCTTTTGTATGATTTAGCCTGATTTTCAACTGTTTGGTACCGAATGAGTTGTTACGGACTACAGTGCCTTTAAGAAATTCTTATTCTAGTTTAGTGATCCTTGTGTTTCAGCAGTTGCTTTGAAGGAATCTTCCATAGACATACAATTAGTTCTAAGGAAGAGACGACAGGAAATTGGAGACAAAAAATGATACATAATCCTCGGGGCCGTATCCAAGACTTTTGTCTGGAGGGGCTTTGGAACAGGCAGTCACCTAAATCAGAATCTGAGTCTGAAGGAGAGGAGCTAGATTTACCAGCAGATCATGTTATAGACGGTCTTGATGACAATGAAAGTGACTGAATGTTCTGTTATTATGATCCAGTGCTTAGTTAATCAAAGTGTTACAAAACACTTTGATTAACTGTGTTTGGTGCTTTTACAAATACATGAAAAATAACATCGATATTTTTCATACTATCCCAATACTGAGGTATAACCCTAGGCACAAGATTACCAAAGGTATAAACTAGGCTGTTAATTAATTTGATGAAACTCTAGATGAAGGGATATTACCTTTGTTAAGCCCAGGAAAATCATTAAAAAATTTCATTAGAAGCTGAAAGTGATGAATAAAAAAGAAATGCTCAACTTGTCTTGTAGCTAGAGGGCAACTCTAAAACACCAATTTTACCCTATATTTCCTAAGAGTACCATGTTTTACGCTATTTACCTTATTTTTACCAATTTTACCTTATTTTACAAATTTTACTTACCAAGTTTTCATTTTACGGTAATTTTTAATTACAATAATAGCCGCTTACTATATGTTATCTTAGCTTGCCTTTGCTTCTTATTTTCGCATTAAAAACAGGTAAATACCCCCTAATGGATTACTATGACCAAAGGGTATAGTTAATGGCATTAAAGACAAATCAAACATTCACAAGATCAAGTTAAGTTCCTTACGGCTGTTAAAACAGCATTGCTTTTATGCTTGGACTTAAGTTCAGAAAGATAAAACAAAATTAGTCGGAGAAAATGTTATATTTTCAATTTCAATACATTAAAAACCAAATTCTCTGAAAAAAAAGAGTTAAAAATGAGTCATTTCACATAATCAATAACAATACCGAAGAAAACAGAAAACTAAACATAATGGAAACCTTAGCACTAGAACGAATAAAAATCCAAAACAACTAACTCAACAGACAATGCGCCAAGAATTCGAAATAAGTTAAATTAAGATAATAACAGTTTATTTACAAATAAATTTTAATTTATATTTCAAGTTCCTTCCAATCTAATGAGATATTTTCTAAAAGTAAGTCTTTTTTCTTCGATTTTTTTAGACTATAAAATAGTTGAACTAATTTCAGCAGCAGAACACAGGCTAGGTGAAACACAAATGGAAAATATAAATTATGCCCATCAGTCAAAGAATTATTATAAGCCTATGGTCAGCGAGAAATAAAAACATAAAAATAAATAAATAAAGTAGCACTTCTATTTCGACTTTTACAATCAACAATATGTGCTATTATTTTGTGTGATTTTCCATTTTTTGCCATGGCCCAAAGCGGCATTTATTGCAATAAATATCTATCTATATCTATCTATCTATGGTTTTTGCTGGGTACGAATTTTTTTTCTTCAATTTTTTTTTCTCGGTTCGGTTTTCTGTACTCTTCAAAAATACAGAAGACAATAGGAAATTTTCGTCCCTTCTTGGCTTCCCTGTGCACTAAATTCATAGCTTAAAATTTGATCCATTTCTTCACAATATTTCCACCACCATGATTTTTCATTATTTTGTCTTCAAATGTCTTTAACAGACAACAAACATATCATTCAGTACACTCACATATTAAATTGAGACACATTGCAAAGGCAGATCATGCACTAAAATACAAAAGAAGGAAAAAAATAATATCATTGTTCAGAGGAAAGAAAAGGGAAACAACATAGGTAAACTAAAGGACCGAATTTCAGTCAACCCTGGAATAGAAGAATAATCTAGGAGCATATCCTTAAAACAAGGGTACATTACTTGTGTCCGTCAAGCAAGAATGCAGTTGACAATTCGAAAAAGACATATACGAATACCGAAATTTTTACAATTTTCCATATAACTTTTTATATTATTTGCATGATTTAACACCTATAAAACAAGAATACACGGATGTAAGCACATGAAGAGCACTGAATCAACGTTGTTTTTGTTCTGTGAGAACATAAAGAAAAAGACATTAACTATCGATGCAGTTTCTTTTATCTAGAAAATTATACGTAAAAGCACGCGGAGAAGAATTTCAATTCTAAAAATGAAAATTATTTTTATTGATGGAAAGCTAGAAAAAAATCAGAGTATATTTTTTCAGGACTTTGCACCTGAACAAGACATAATAGTCAAAGTACTAGAAAGCTTAAGAGCAGTGAAAAACTTTCGGCAAACCTAAAAGTTTGTTTAACCTAACATTAACAGGAATGATTATACAGACTTTTCAGGAGCCATCTATAAAATTTATGTGCGGAAGAAACAAGTCAAAACACCATAGAATACAAAATAAAGGCAATTCTCAAGAATACACCAGAATAAAACCAAAATTGCATTGCCAAAGAAAACTCGTTCGAAAAACCTGAAACAGGTTGCGCAGAGCTCACAAGTAAAGAACTCGTTAGGACATCAGAAGGGTTCCTTAAAATGGGTTACCAGATACTCTATCTCGTGGCTCTTAAGTATTTCAGGGTTTATCAGCTCCCTCTACTAAAACCCAAGCAAACATGCTTACTAGATGTAAACACAAATGCAAATCAAGTATTATCATAAAAAGCTGAAAAGTAAGAGTCGTTCTGAATTACAAATAGTCCCACTAAATCTTCCATAAGATGATTCTACTAAAACAGCTGGCCAAATTTAAATGGACCACTACTCCAAAAACAGTCATATTTGAAAAGGACATATTAGGACGAGAAT
Source organism: Artemia sp. Kazakhstan ARC1039 (assembly GCA_029168905.1). Classification (NCBI taxonomy): domain Eukaryota; kingdom Metazoa; phylum Arthropoda; class Branchiopoda; order Anostraca; family Artemiidae; genus Artemia; species Artemia sp. Kazakhstan ARC1039. The sequence goes on along the minus strand of JAQQPU010007636.1, from coordinate 20,601 downwards.
AGACACATTCATTTATATTTTGGGGTACTGGAAAATACTGGAATCTATATTGCTATTGGACTACAAAAGCACAAGTGAATTAAGAAAATAAGACTCCGGTTTAGACTATTAGTTAGTGAAGTAGCAAGTTGGTGAGTCTACATACGTCCTCGACCTGAGGCTGAGTATTTTTGCCTCCTTTTCCCCTTAAATTAGATGCTCCAACAGATCTTGACACTCCTTAAACGAACATCTAAATTTTCTCACATTCCCTCTGTTCAATTCATCTATTAAAAATAAATAAATTACATTATTGATGATCACATCCTTAAGGGGATACGATAAAGTTATTTGTAAGAATTCTATTGAACTTCTCCACATTCGTAGCCATATGAAATTAAATATAATAAGATCGCAGATCTTGTGGTTTACAAGGCAGAAGAAATTTCTAACCCAAGGATTTTTATGATCTCAAGTTTTGGAGTTGTATCTATAGCTTCTATACCTTTTATAGTTGTATCTATACAACTATACAACACGGTATAGTTGTATCTATACCTTCTATACCTTGTTTATTTATCATGGTTTTCTATATGCTCAATTTAAATATAGGTATTGAACCTTGCTCTAATATAAGTCAAACGCTAAGATTATTTCCCTTTTTCGGATATTAACAGGGGATTTCCAGCCAGAAACAGCAATCTATACTTAAGAATACTCATTGAAAATTTTTCTTTTCAATGAAATCACTTAGATGATGAATCGAAGTTTAAGATTCTAGAAATCCTTGTATTCTTTGATGTCTTCATAATTTATTCCTTGTTCCATGATGTGGAAGCAACGCCATCTAACTCAATTATGAGGATTCTGAAGAAACATCTTCCCTGCTTTCTTAAATGTGAAGAAGGGCTATTAATCCGCCCATCAACTCGAATTTATACAGTGAAGTTTATTAGTTCGTAAAACAGTGCTTTAAGAATGAAAATGATTCACAAAAAAAACCCTAACTCTTCAATTTTTTAACAGGGTAGGGGTTGTAAAATCAATAATTTGTATTTTTACTACAAAAAAAAAAAAAAATTTAAAGGATAGTAATTTCCACGGGATTCTAAAAATCCTTGTATTTTTATTGTTTTCATAATCTATCCCTTATCCCACGATTTGGAAACAACATAGTATAGCTCAATGATGAAGATCCTAATGAAATAACTTTATTGCTAGCATCGTATTCACTAGACTTACAAATGTTAAATGAATTCAAAAGGGAGCAAAAATGAGCAATAGACAATAATTGAGAGAATGAAAGATGAGCAAGAGGTGAATACCCCCCCCCCCCCCGGAGCACGTAGGAACCTTTTAATCGTATGAAAAGATCAAATCAGAATCTTGAATTGTAAATTTTAAATCTACATATGTACCTAAAACTTTAAATCCAGAATTGGGAATCTAAAAAAAAGTCAGATCTAAAAAAAGGGTTCAAATCTAAAATCTTAATTAAAAAAAAGGGTTCGAAACTAGTAACCGTATTTATTTTCCGTTGTGTCTACGAAATGTTTTCCCATTCTTAGTGTTAAATAGCCTGTATTTTTTTTTTTATTATTATTCTATCCTATATAGAAGATCCCAGGACAGCTCCTTTAAAGGTAAATTGCACATAACTGTCAAAACTTATTCAATTTCGTAATTTTTAAATACTTTGGCATCATGCTTAACGAAGTCCTTTTTTTCGTCGCATTTTTATAAAACATTTTGTTTCGCAAAAAGGTCTGCATAATAATCAGGACATTTGTCCAATAAAGACTAAAACAACGGAGCAGTGAAATATTCACAACGAATATTTTCAAAAATCTTCCCCGTTCAATTTAAATCATTGTTAAAATGGACAACTCTTAAATTTGATCAGTTGTCTTACACACTTCAAAATTACATATAGTTCGGTTCATATAGTTATATATAGTTCATATAAAATTACATATAGTTCTGTAAAATAGTTCGGTTCAGTGGTTAAAACTTAAACTTATTCCTCAAATGTAATTAAACTAATTACATTTGATTCATGGTGATGCGACAGTTAGTATTTTATAATGTGAATAAAAGCTGGTATCTGGAACAAGTGCGTATTGAGGATTTTTGTTCCAGCGGCGAAGGACCATTTTTTTTAAACACATTAAAAATTTGTTATGTTTTTATGAGTCGGACAAAAATTTTGAGGGGGTTCAAACCCAGTACCCCCCCCCCCCTTGAATACGGCCTTGATCCGGAACTTATTTTGATGTTAAAAGACACATTTTGATATTCAAGTTGATGACAAATTCATATGTTCGTTGAAACTGAAATTCTACAAAAACAATGATAGCAATCTTAATGATGCAAAGGTATGTTAGAAAGAAAAACAATTCTAAACCAACTTTTTTTACGGGAACTTCCTAAGTCATTTATCTTTTTTTTCGTCTTTATGGTCGGCCTTTGATGACAGCTTCAGAATACGAAATCACAATAGCATTAACATAAGACACAAAAAAACACCATTTCAAAAAACATATACCTTTTTTTAAATTAAAATAATTAGGTTAACTTAAAGAGCTAAGTAGTTCGTCTCTCCTTTCCATTATATCCATTTCTAAGTGATCTAACTCAGCCAAGGTCATATCCTTTACTAGGTATCTCGCTGCTGTTAGTGTGTTCGATGCCTATAAAGACAACAAACAAACATTATTGTCGCATTCGCTTTTCGAACATGACAGAACAGTAGCAGAACATAGAAAAACCTTAATAGCAGAACAGTCTAATAACTTGTTATAGGATAACGCAAATATTTGTTGAATTTTACATTTTATCAAGTTTAATATTCTTTCATACCACACAACTTTCCCTTGTCTTGTTCCTAACAAAAGAAATCCTTGCAAGAATATGTAGCAACAGAAGTATGTATTTCAATTATTGCTGACGACTTTAAGCCATTTAGAGCATGAATCGGGGTTCACAATTCAATGAGAAATATTGTCTTTTAAAAATAAATATTTAAAATAAAAGTTTTATATTAAATGCACTATGTAAATATAGAACGCAAAAAAATTTATTTAGAAAATGGTTGATGAATATTATCTACTGCAGATCGTTTGCATGTTAAAGAAAAAAAATTCCCATTTTCAGAATACATCCTAATAAAAATTATCAATGTTACATCCTACCTCACACGAAAGGTCAGTTTTTCTGTTGTAATCAGAAGACGCAGAATGGAAGACCGCTGCAGATTCAAAATAAAAAGAACCCGAGAAGCCAAGAATGAATCATGTCATTTTGATCTGTTCAAGTGATTTTAGAGAAATTTAACATTTTAACAAATGAAACCAAAAAAGTCTAAAATAATCAGAGTGATAGCCTAAATTTCGAACAGAGAAAATAAATTTAGACGAAAAAATTGTAGAATTTTTTCATGGCCTTCAATAATTCAATTTAAAGTTCGATTCAATCAGATCTCAGAATATACTACTGAATTCCAGCTTGTTCCAGCTTGAATAACGAGAAAGCAGAATAGAAAGTCTGAGCATGTTTTGCCAATAACATGAATCAGAGTATGGAGAGCCTTAGTTGACATAAAGAAGGAAATAAGAAGTTTAAACACAGAGAGATCTGGATTGCAAAGCAGTAACAGTGATTCAAAAGGTGTTACGGTAGACGGCATAAATTCTAAGTAACTCTAGATGATTTTTTTTTTATGAGTAACAAACCACTATTTCTATGTTTAATAATACTTTTTTAGAGTATACAACATAAGATAACAGACAAACTGATGCCAAAGATTGCCATTCCCAAATTTTTAGCAACTGATAAGATCCTCAATGACTCTCCGCTCACCTCTAGCTGAGGAAAAGGTCTTCATTACGATAGTAATTATATGAGGGTAATTGTAAGTAATTATATGAGGGT